>JAVANC010000027.1:41437387-41742387 GCA_033319125.1 Parnassius glacialis | reverse complement strand
AGATGCGTTGCCACCCGTGAGGACTAAGATGGAATGCATCGTTTCCAGTAAAAAGGGTCTCCGGTTCTCTACACTCACCATACGAAACACAGCAGTACTAAGCTGCTATTTGACGCTGGTATTCTGTGAGCGCGTGGTCCTTCCCCGGTCGAGCCGACCCATTCATGCTACAACTATACTACTAATATAGCTGCAGCATGGCTCTACCGCGTAAAAAAGTGTTTTTGAAATAAATACCATATTTATAAATAAAGATAAACATTAAAATATAGTTATAACCTTGGTAAAATAATTAGAAACTACACCGATTTAGTTATAAAAACAGCGCCATCTATCATTAAATGGAAACAGTAATATATTTTGCGTTCAGTTACTTATAAGTTAAATTATGTAAATAACTTATACATTTATATGTTTAAATAATTAGATTTTTAAAACTATTTCAAAAATTCTAACGTTTAGGTTTTTAGCATTTTTTTATTTTACTTTAAAAGTGTAATAATTTCAATAAATTTAAGTGACGTCAATCAAAAATATGAAAATTGATATGTAAGGTGTTTATTTCAATTAGTACATAATCTATTTGTAAACTGATTAAAACTGGTCTGTCATATTTTCGGGTATGCTGCTTTTTGTTTTCACTCTACCGTTAATATTAAAGGTTGCAAAGTTGAGTAGAACTCATTATCGTCAGCCTATCAAAAATCTACTGAAATGAACATAGTCCTCACCATAAATTGTCAAGTAGCTGGATATTTCCACGCTTGGTAGGTGGGTTGGCAAGCGCAGCTATTGTTATTTTGATCTGTTGTCAGGAAAATGATGCTCTCCTGTTTGTTTTCATATGTCGCCTCTTACGACGGGACGACATCAGGTAGCGAATTCTCTTTTACCACCACAACAAGGCGAACATTTTTCTAATCCCGTTCATGAGTTTAGTGCTTCCCACATTAACTGTGAATAATATTTATCTATACATCTATACAAATAAATAAAATTGAAGTGTCTGTTTGTAATGTTAAAGTAACAGCTTTTTACTAAATTCATATGAATGTATATACGGTACTTATAACAAAAACACAATTTTTAAAATTTTTGTCTGTCTGTCTGTCGGTCTGTCTGTCTGTCTGTTTGTTCCGGCTAATATCCGAAACGGCTGGACCGATTTCGATGGGACTTTCACTGGCAGGTAGCTGATGCTCTAAGGAGTAACTTAGGCTACTTATATTTGAGAAAAATAATTAGGGTTCTGAGCAATATAATTAAAACTCTAAATTACACGCGGGCGAAGTCGCAGGGAACAGCTAGTAAGAAATAAAACTAATATTAACGATTTTATCGCGTTGAAATTTAACTTTTTTAATTCCCGATGTTTTGGGCACTTTACAACACCCGTGGTCGCTGGAGAACTGAGGTGTTTGACGACCGTCATACTTAGAGTAGAATAGAATAGAATAGAATAAATGCAGTAGTATGCTTGGGTTTGAATTTCATTTTATTAATTATGGGGTCCTTAGTAGATCGCAGCAGTCAGCCATCTTCCCTATTAAAATTAGGGTGTTTTTTTTTTACTTTCATTAGCCTCACATTTCATCATTGGTAGGAGTCGGTGTTCTATTGCAAGGATTTTTTGTCTATCAGATCCGATATAATGGTTGGGACGATACTAGAGATGTTGACATACTTTAGACCTCTCGGAGCGTCGGTGCATCACATCAACGATATGTTCTTTTACGCGGGTTTTAATGGAATGTTCATACAAAGATGCGTAATAATACCCTTACGTAAAAAAAGTTTAAATTAAATATGATAAAATCCCTAACTTTAATTTTGTTCCAGGTGTAGTATACATCATTATAGAACTGCATTTATGAAATTTTGAAGTCTACTCGAACGTGAAAAATATCTATATTTTTATTATTTTCTGTCTTTTATTTATTAAACTTTAATAAATTTTTATATTCTTTTTTATGGTGCCAATCAATGTTAAATAGGACCGATGATATAAATAAAATAACTGAAATAAACATTATATCGTAAACAATGAAATTCATCATTATTTTGTTAAAACTAAAGTAACTTTAATTATGAATGAAAGTAAAGAGTAAAATGTAAATAATAATAATAAATTTTGATTCCAAGACAATTAACCTTTCTTATGGATACATCGGAAGATACGACCGATATAAAAAATTATATTTGTTTCTAGACATAGATATATATTCACTTTTTCCTGTAGCATATATTATAATATTTATGCCAAATACCAATCATCTACGTCTAATAGTAATCTTTTAGAATAAAAAATAATTGACAGACATAGAGACGCAGACACCAAGGTGATTCTAAAAGTGATCGAATTTTGCTAAATTTGACGGAACGGCATTTAATGATGTTCCTAAATTCAAGATCACCCGCGCTGAGGCGTGGGTAAACAGCTAGTATTATATCTTTTCTTACATAAAATAGTAATTCACATCGACATGTATTATTTTCACCTTTTTTAAACACTCAATTAAGTTTTCCGTGCCAAATATAACAAAAGGAATCACTTATCTAATGAATCGCGTAAAATACGTATAAAACAATTATGAAACCAAAATTAAGTTGTCAAGTATTTATTTTAGTTCTAGTAATTATAGGTTTGTAGTTTAAAATGCAACAGCCAATAAAATATTTAGAGGCATAGGAGACCCGACGATATAACTTTGGTCCCTTGGGAGAGAGGTAAAACCATAATGCGTAGACACTTTTGCAAACTCTTATCGCTAAGAGCCGGGACGGCATGATGCTGAACTTAGTAAATGGCGCAAATATAGATCTGAGAGATTACTATATATTTGTGCCATTTACTGTAGAGACTATTGGTCCTGACCTTAGTCCACCTGCGGTGAAGTTCCTATAGGAACTGTATCCGCGACATGTCGTCACCACTGGTGAAAAAACTGAATCTTTTCTCGCTAAATGTTTTAGGCCATTCAGCCAGGAAATGCAGACAGAGTTCTTGGCACTCTACCGCGGGGAGAAGGCCTATGTGATAATTAAGTTTTTGTTTAATTTTTTTAAGATTATAAAGAAAAGATAGCTGAAGTGAGAAATTCTTTGGTATATGTTGAATGTAAGAATTTCTCACTTCAAATTAAATTAAAAATTTAATTAGTGCCTAGTTAATTTTTTTAAGATTATAAAGAAAAGATAGCTGAAGTGAGAAATTCATTAGTATATGTTAAGTGTAAGAATGACACGCGAACGTGACGAGAAATGTAATTTAAGGATTAAGAGCGTATCAAGACGGTCTCAACCTTACAATGTTTAAAGTGTTATCAGAGGGAGATCAGAGACTTTTGTTATAATTTAATACTGAGCACTTAGATTTTTTTTATATAAAATTGAAGTGACAAACGAACTAAAATGAACTAACGTCCACGTCATTTCCTGTATCTGCAAAATATTTCACAACATGTTAGGTAAGAGAATAGAATGGTTTGTAGAAAATCACAATATTTTGTCATCTCGCACAAACGGCTTTAGGAAAGCTGAATCTTGTCTAGGCTGTTTATCAAGGCTAGTAATTTATACACAGTTAGGCTTTACTAGTAACATCCCAACCGCAGCTTGTTTTCTTGACATTGAAAATGCATATCATAATATTTTAGTGGATAAAGTTGTTAAGACATTAGATGAAATAGGAATTGGCAAAGGTATATGTAACTATCTTTGGTCGTTCTTAAGTGAGTTATATTTAATGATTAAAAATGAGAAAAAGGGTTATGCTCACGATATTAGGTGTACCAATAGGGGTCTTGCCCAAGGAGATCCAATATCTCCCTTACGTTTTAATATTGTAACCCTCAGGATTTGTCGCCAGATTCAAAATGTCTTTGTGTCTCTATGTGCCGATGATTTTGTTTTTTATGTGAGTGACAGGAACTTACAGAATTGTGAAAATAATTTACAAACTGCAGTAAATGCTATAATAATTTTTCTAGATGAAATAGGACTCCAATTATCGGAATCTAAATCAAAATTATGTGTTTTTAACAGAGGTTATAAAAGAAGAGAAATTGCTTTAAGCATTAATAACAATATTATCCCTGTACATGAAAATGTTAAATTCTTGGAGCTATGGTTGGACAAATCGTTGAGATGGACTAAACACATTAATGAGATCGTAGAAAAACTTCTAAATTCTTAAATATACTAAAAGTTTTGTCCGGGCCAGCTTGGGGTGTACATCCTAGGCATATGCGCGATATATATATCTCTCTATTACGAAGTCGGCTGGATTTTGGATGCTTTTAATACGATAATAGCGCTAAAACACATCTGTCTAAACTAGATAAGATCCAAAATAAAGCTCTTCGAATGATGGGGGGTTTTATCAAAAGTACACCTATCCACATTACGGAGAGTGAGTTAGGCATTCAACCATTGTTCGTAAGAAGAATAGAATAGAATAGAATAGAATATTTTTTTATTCAATATTGATTATTACACAATACTTATTGAAAGTCATTTTTTATTTACCACTGGTTCGGAAAATACCTCAGTCCTGGGAAGAACCAGCAAGAAACCCAGCGGGACTTTTTTTTATACATAATTTCACTTAACAATAATTTTGTTTATACAATTTTTAAACGATTTTTCATAGAACCAGCATGGTGGCGATCACCCTATTCCCAGGGGTTATTTTCATTCATGTATTCCTTGATATTATAATAACCCTTCTTGTACAGTTTTTCTTTAATAAAACTTTTAAACTTGTTTATTGACAAACTTTGAATATGTTCTGGGATTTTGTTGTAAAAGCGTATACATTGCCCCATAAATGATTTACTGATTCTGTGGAGCCTAATAACTGGCATTACAAGCTTATGTTTGTTCCTAGTATTTAAAGTATGCACATCCTTATTCTTATTAAAGCTATTTATGTTTTTATGCACATACATTACATTCTCATAAATATATTGCAATGCCTAAGTTAATATGTTTATTTCTTTAAATTTTTCTCTTAAGGGACTCTTTACAATTTAGGTTATAAATCGCGCGTACGGCTCTCTTTTGCAAAACAAATATAGCTTCAATACAGCCGCATTACCCCATAGCAAAATTCCATAAGACATTACGCTATGAAAGTAACTAAAATACACTAATCTGGCTGTCTCAACATCTGTGAAACTTCTAATGTTTCTTACAGCATATGCTGCAGAACTAAGTCTGCTTGCTAATTTAGATATATGAGGGCCCCATTGAAGTTTCGCGTCAATAGTTATACCAAGAAAAACAGTGATATCCACAAGACTCATTTAACAGCACATTGGTATTCGAATGTTTTACATTAGGTATTGTAAATTTAATACACTTTGTCTTATTGCCGTTTAAGAGCATATTGTTGACGTTAAACCAATGTACCAATTTTGATAGAGCATTATTTACATCGTCATAATTAATTAACTGTCGTTTGAGTTTGAAAATTAAAGAGGTATCGTCAGCAAATAATACTATATCGTGATTGTCCCCTACAAGATAATGTAAGTCATTAATATAAATTAAAAACAGGAATGGGCCAAGAATCGAGCCCTGAGGAACGCCCATTGATACTACCGATCTGGAGGAACCTTTACCATTAATCACTACTTTTTGAATTCTGTTACTTAAATATGAAGTAATAAGTCTAAGCGCTAAATTTTTTACACCGTAATGTTGTAGTTTCCTGATTAATGTCTCATGATGAACACAATCGAAAGACTTGGAAAGATCACAGAAAATACCTAAGGCATCTTGTGAATTCTCCCAGGCATTAAAAATATATTTCATAAGCTCAACACCGGCGTCAGACGTCGAGCGACCCCTTGTAAAACCAAATTGGTTTTTATGAAGTAATTTATTTGTATTAAAAAAAGTTAACAATTGATCCATAATTATTTTTTTTCAAAAATTTTACTGAGAGTTGGTAGTACAGAAATAGGTCTAAAATTAGCGGGGTCCAATGTACTACCAGACAGACACACGACACCAGACACCAGACAGAAGACAATATTTAGCATATAAATACTGTATTAAAAATATGTCTTGGAAATATAATGCTACAATTAAAATACTGAATGATCTTAGTTCTGTTATTAATAATAGATACTGCCACAATAAAAAAAAAAACATTACTTTTACTTGCATATGACGACTGTAAACTATGTAATATTCACAATTCTTATCCGTTTAAATATTTGGGACATGGATATAAATGAAACTATTCAAGTGCATTTAGATTGTGTTCAAAAGAAGAAAAATAGTCATGAAGCTATGTATCTTAGAACCAATGTATTAAAGGAATTAGATGAAAAATATGTTAACTACCACCAAATCTTTACTGATGGATCCAAGAATCGTGTCATCCTAAAGAAAAAATTACAGCTATGTTTAGAACAGAACTAAGACTATCTATAATGACGATGGAACTCGTTGCAATATCTGAAGCTTTGAAATATATTAGCGATTTAAGTGGACAATATTTTGATTTTTTTTTCAGATAGCAAAAGCGCTTTACAACATTTAGCTCGACGCGCCTCTGGTCATAACATAGGTGCACCGATAGCTTATGGGATATTAAATCAACTATATGATTACAGAAGTCGCTATATAAATATAAAATTGCAATGGGTTCCATCGCATATAGGTTTAAAGGGAAACGAAGAGGCTGACCTATAAGCAAAAGTTGCTATAACGCAAGGAATCGAATTAAATATTTTACCAATTTACACGGAAATCTTGACAAAATTCAAAAACCTTTGTCATGATAAATTTAGAGAGTATTTCGATGAAAGAAGCAGGGAAAAGGGAATATGATATAAAACAATTCAAAGTCAGCCTTTTCGGATACCGTGGTATAATAATATTGAAATGAATAGAAACCGTATAATTGCTATTCATAGGCTACGTTCTGGGTACTATCCCAATAAAAAAAGCCTTCACAGCCTGCCGTAGAAATTCATTACTCTATTAGCAATTCCTCTAATGACACAAATTTTTCCCTGTTTTCGGAGCAAATTTATAAATATTATCGTAATGTACCAGTGGTTAAAAGAATTCCTAGAGGTGCGAGGATGCAGCTTGCTAAAGCATTGTCATGCACTATTCAAAATTGTTTCACTAATAGTGAAAATAGTTGGCAAAAATTATTTACTTTCGCGTATTCCCATTTTCATTTTGATAAAACAATAAATAAATCAGTTACGTCTCAACTAAAAGAGACATCTTTTCAAAATTTAGATTACCGAATTAATACTCATTTATCTCGACCACGTCCTAAATTTGATTTAAAAAAAGTAGTTGAGTCGAAAGTAATGGATGGCGACTTAAAAAATGCATCCCGTATTTTATTCTCAGACGACATCCTGGCTCCTCGTAATGTCGAAACACTTGAAAGCCTTCGTCAAAAGCATCCTTCGGTCAAACATCCTCAGAGTTTGCCGCTACCTCCCAGGACTTCAATGCAACCTTTACAAATTTCGGAAAAAGACACTTTAGAAGCAATTATGTCATTTCCGAATGGCTCTGCTGGCGGCATTGACGGAATTACGCCTCAACATCTTAAAGATCTTGTAAGCGCTTCTGCCGGTGACGCCGGCGGAGTACTTCTTAAAGACATTACAAAATTATGTAACTTTATGCTTTCTGGTAATGTTAATCCAAATTTCATTCCATTCTTATATGGGGCAAGATTATGTGCCTTCAAGAAAAAGGATAACGGTATCCGTCCTATTGCCGTTGGTTCCACATTTCGACGTTTAACTTCAAAATTAGCTTGCAGGCACATAATCTCTAACCTTAAGACCAAATTTCAGCCTACTCAACTAGGTTTTGGCACTAGAGGTGGCTGTGAGGCGGCGGTACATTCAGTGCGTACATTTTTAACAAACTCTGATGCAGATGTTCTTGTGAAGGTTGACCTAAGGAATGCTTTTAACTCTATCGATAGGGTAACCTTGCTGAAAGAAGTGGCTAATAATACCCCCGAAATTTATCATTACGTTTGGCAATGTTATAGTCAAAATACTAACTTGTTTTACGAAAACCATGTTATCGATTCCGCTGTCGGTGTTCAGCAGGGTGACCCACTGGGTCCAGCACTTTTCAGTTTGGGAATTCAACCAATTATTTCAAATTTGAAATCCAAGCTGAATGTCTGGTACCGAGACGACGGTACACTGGGAGGTAGAGCAGATGACGTCCTCAGTGATCTTACTCATATTTTTCAAAATTTTAAAAATATTGGTCTTCAACCAAATAGCAATAAATGTGAAATATTTTTTTCCAATAATTTATCTACTTCTCATAGAGACACTTTAATTCAAAATTTTAATCATATTTGTCCAGGAATAAAAACTGTCAGTACGGAATCACTATACCTGCTAGGTGCCCCGTTGTTTTTCGATAGTATTAAACCTGTTTTAAAAACAAAATTTGATAAGTTTTTTAACCACGTTGATAAATTGTATAAATTAAACCCCCACATAGCTCTTACTATTTTAAAATATTGTCTTCTTGTACATAGATTTACATACTTACTCCGCTCGAGTCCAGTCTGGAAATGTTCGGATATTTTACAAGATATTGATAATAATCTTAAAATAGCTATTGAAAAAATTCTAAATTTAACTTTAAATACTACAGCCTGGACTCAAGCTGCTTTACCTATAAAATTTGGTGGCATTGGTGTGAGAAATCTTTCTAGCAATGCATTGCCTGCTTTCCTTGCTTCCGTACATAGTGTCAGTGACTTATGTAGTATAATTTTAAATAATAAAGCAGACCTATGCTTTGCTACGGAGGCAGGGCAGACATGGAAAACGCTCTATCTTGGTGAAAATGTTCCACTGGATGTTAACCAACAAAACAGTGGGATATTCCATTAGTACAGAGCGTGCAGAAGGATTTGTTTCATAATCTCCAGAGTGACCTAGATAAGGCACGCCTTCTAGCTGTTTCCACTAAGGAATCTAGTCACTGGTTACACGCTTTACCATCAAGTAATCTCGGCACATTACTTGATGCGGAAAGCTTACGCATTGCCGTAGGAATCCAACTAGGAGCGGCGATTTGTCAACCCCATCAGTGTCCCTGTGGTAGCAGCGTCGACAAGTTTGGGCTCCACGGACTTTCATGTAAGAAAAGCGCTGGTAGATTTTCACGGCACAGTTCTTTGAACGATGTCATCCGAAGGGCTCTTGTCTCTTTAAATGTTCCCTCGGTTTTAGAGCCTTGTGGAATATTTAGAGACGATGGCAGGAGACCCGACGGTATGACATTGGTCCCTTGGGAGAGAGGTAAAGCCCTAGTGTGGGATGCTACTTGTGTAGACACTCTGGCGGTCTCTCATCTCAGGGGTACCTCGTTTAGAGCCGGGGTGGCATCAGAGGCAGCTGAACTGAGTAAGTGGCGCAAATATGAGTCTCTGAGAGATGACTATATATTTGTGCCATTTGCTGTAGAGACTATCGGTCCGTGGGGTCCACGTGCGGTGAAGTTTCTAAAGGAACTCCATCCGCGGCTGGTCGTTGCTGCTGGTGATAAGAGGGCTGGTTTTTTCCTTGCTCAAAGGCTAAGTATAGCCATTCAGCGGGGAAACGCAGCCAGCGTTCTTGGCACGATACCGCGGGGAGTAGGACTATATGATATTTAAGTTTCTGGTTTTAGTTTTTTTTTTTTATAAAAAAATTGAATTTTTGATGAAAAAATCAGACTCGCCAATTGCGATATTTGTCATATTATAGAAGATGTTCAACATATGCTAGCAGAATGCGTCAAATATCAAAGGGAAAGGGAGAATCTGGTGCAAAAATTTAATATCAATTTGAGTGAAAGGGGTTGGTTTTTGAGTATACTTGCAGAGCCACACTCAGTCGTAGCAAAATCATTCATTTCAGTGTTCTTACCACATTGATTCCCCCTTTCTAAATTGCATTTGTGTAACACGAATAAGTTAGGTTACGAAAAGGCTGACATATCTTTGTAGGATAAAAGCCTTTTTAAATAAAGATAGATAATAAAAAAAACGTCCACCTGATGGTAACGAACTTCAACTAAACAAACCAACTTAAAATAAAAAAGGACGTGGATGCGTTGTAACCTCTGAGGACTAAGATATATTTTTTTCATAGCCTGTTAATAATTATACTGACTCTCTATACTCTTCAGACCTGAACGTAGCAGTGCAAACACTGCTATTTGGCGGCAATTATGGATATCTACTAATAGGTACCTACCCAGAAGTACTTCGAGACAGAAAAGGATTTCTACCAGCTAGTAAAACAAAGTAACTTGCCATCTTGCTCGTAGTAATGCCAGCCAGCTTAGCATGCAATTTTGATTTTGATATAATGTTTAACACTCACAAAACTACTCGTATCTTATAAATAACGTGCAGTGTGTAATGAAACGATTGCTTCAATTTTTTTAAAGGATAGGGTGACAAACGAGCACGCAGTCCACTTGATGGTAAGTGGTTGCTGTGGCCCATAGACATCCACATCTATCCTCAATAAAGAATCAAAATGCAGATACGTTGTCACCCGTGAGGACTAAGATGGAATGCTGAAATTCCAGTAAAAAGGGTCTCCGCTTCTCTACACTCACCATACGAAACACAGCAGTGTTAAACTGCTATTTTACGCTGGTATTCTGTGAGAGCGTGATCGTTCCCCGGTCGAATCGACCCATTCGTGCTACAACTATACTCCTAATATACCTGAAGCATGGCTCTACCACGTAAAAAAATGTATCTTATGTAAAAATAGTTCTAAATTACTATGTAAGTTCATAAAAATCTATCTATATATCTAGTTATTTCTGCATAATACAAAAGGAAATCACCGGCGATCGTCTGCCCTCCTGAATGTCTGCGCTAATTTCGAGAACCGCTGAAACAAATTTGCAAGCATTTTACATTGCTATGATCTAATACTGCAAGATTTGGTTGTGTTAAAAACTCTTTAAGAAGCTGAGTATTACCAATATTATCAATAAATCAAGTCGGGAAATTTATTGCTGTCAACGCCTTCTATATTTTATACAAAAGTAAAATTAGAAAGTTTTGTATTCTTGAGTGTTACGAGTACATCCGTACTGTTTCGCTAATTTCAATTAAGTTTTTCAGTATCATTAATATAGATCGTCTGCTCTTTTTCTATATCATGCATAATGCGATTCATAAATAGGTCTTACAGGTTTTTGGCCGTAGATCGAAAAGGGGAGATCTCCCATTGGACTAGGTGTTTAGCACAGGTAGCGGCCAAAGCTTTATTTTACGCTATTATGGTTATTTGGTCCTTTTTGCACTATTATAACGTCACAGGCTGTAACAGCGCCGCTACAGGTTGAAAACATCTCAATTAGCCTATTTAATTAATTTTATACTTATATATAGACAAATGATATTAAATAGGTTTTAGAACCGGAGAACCTTTTCATTAGAAACGAGGCATTCCCTCTTAGTCCTCAGGGTAACAACGCTTCTTCATAGTGTTTCCTAAGCGTAATTACCTATTGAATATATCGTATACCTTTCGTAATCGTCTATTAAAGACAACGCATTTTACATGATTCATCCATTTAATATATATTGCGCAACAGACGCATATATTTAAAAAAGTGTGCTCCACTGCTAAAGCTTTACATCTAAGCAACAAAATTAAAACTGCATCCGACAAAATTAAAATGACCTGGAGAATAATAAATAGTGAAACGGGCAAGGTAAAACCGCTCAACTCAGATTTTCAATTGAATATTAACAATAACTTAATGCGATCTGATCAAGAAGTTGCTATGGCTTTTAAGAAACATTTTACTGATGTTTCTTTTTTGACAACAAAATCATTAAATTCTTCTCCTACTGTCGCTGAATCATTGCTCAAACAAAATGTAAGGGCTTGTTCAAATACTTTTAAATTCCATAGAGTACTGCCAAAAGATATCGTTAAATATTTTAATACTATTGGTGTTAAGAAAACGGCAGACTTATGGGGGATTTCCGTTAAAGTTATTTTATCTATAATAGATATAATAGCACCTTATCTAGCCACTATATTTAATACAAGCGTCGAATCTGGTGTATTTCCTGATTTAATGAAACATAGTAAAGTCATACCTATATTTAAATCTGGTAGTACATTAGAGCTCGCCAATTTTAGAACAATTTCTGTACTACCAACATTTAGTAAAATTTTTGAAAAAATTATTTTAGATCAGATGTTAAGTTTCTTTAATATTAATAAATTGCTACATAAAAATCAATTCGGTTTTACAAGGGGTCGCTCGACAACTGACGCTGGAGTTGAGCTTATTAAACATATTTTTTGTGCATGGGAGAATTCAGAGGATGCTTTGGGTATATTTTGTGACCTTTCCAAGTCCTTCGACTGTGTTCACCATGAGACATTAATCAGGAAGCTACAGTACTATGGTGTCAAGAACACAGCGCTTAAACTTATTATTTCATATTTAAGTAATAGAAAGCAGAAGGTTATTATCAATGGTAAAACTGCTTCCGGGTCACCTGTCCTAATGGGTGTCCCTCAGGGTTCGATTCTCGGCCCATTCCAGTTTCTTGTGTATATTAATTACTTACCTCACCTTGTAGGGGATAGTCATGAGTCTTGATATAGTATTATTTGCTGATGATACTTCCTTGATTTTTAAACTTAAACGTCAATCATTTAAATGTGACGAAGTGAATAATGCTATATCAAAACTAAACATTGGTTTAACGTTAATAATCTGCATTTGAACGTAAATAAAACTAATTGTGTTAAATTTACAATAACGAATGTTAAAAATCTGAATACTAATGTGTTTTAAATGTGGAGGAATTGAGCCCTGTTGTATCCACTGTTTTTCTTGGCATCACTCTCGACGCAAAGCTTCAGTGGGGCCCCCATATATCCAAATTAGCATAGAGACTAAGTTCTGCAGCCTATGCTGTAAAAAAGTTTAGAGGTCTCACTATTGTCGAGACAACCAGATTAGTTCATTTCATTTATTTCCATAGCATAATGTCTTATGGAATTTTGATATAGAGAAATGAGGCTGATTCAGAAACTATTTTTGTTTTACAGAAGATGGCCCTCTTAGAGCTATTTACAATCGAAAACCGAGAGAGTATCTTAGAGATAAATTTAAAAAAATAAATATATTAACGTTGGCCTCTCAGTATATTTACAAAAATTTAATGTATGTTTACGAAAGCAAAGGTAGTTTTGGTAAAAAAAGTGATACAAATTCTGTAAACACTAGGAACAAACACAAGCTAGTGATGCCAGTTTCTCGACTCCACGGAGTCAGTAATTCATTCTTGGGGCAATGTATACGCTATTACAACAAGGTCCCGGAAAGTGTACAGGTTCCTCTCTATTACCAAGTTTAAATGTTTTAGTATAAATGATATATAATTATAGTATAAATGAATACATGGTTGATAATAACCCCTGGGAATTAGGTGGTCGATTCCAAGCAGTTTCTAAAATAAATTTTGTAAATAGTTCGTAATCATTTATATTGTAAAATTTATTTTAAAAAAAATTCCCGCTGGGATTCTTGCTGGTGCTTCCCAGGACAGAGGGTTTTTTTCGAACCAGTGGTAAAGTAAAAATGACTTTCGATAAGAATTACACATGTAATGTATATTGAATAAAAAAAATATTAAAATTAATTTCATGGGTATTTGTATGTACTAATTAAATATGTATTTAAATATGTATATTAGTATGTATATATTTGTATATATGTATGTATAGGTCATAATATATGTGTAGTTTATTTATTAGTAAAATGTATGTAATATGTAGGTAATTATCATTTTGTGTAGTTTTATTTTATTCGATATTGCCGCACCTACGTCAAATTCTCACCACTCCATGGGTTGACTGGTAGAGAATGCATCAAGGCATTAAGTCCGCCCTTTGTATTCTTTTGTTTTAAGGAATGTAATAAATAATAAATAATAATAATTATAAGCGTAGATAGATGTAGATGTCCATGGGCCACAGCATCCATTTACTATCAGTGGAATGTGTGCTTATCTGTAACCCTTATTATTTCAAAAAATCGTTATGTGTATATTCAAATTAAAAAGAGAGACCGAGTGATAAATAATAGTTATTGTTCATCAAAATGCATTGTTTTAAGGTTATAAAGCGCAATACAAATTAGTAGAAACTTACCGCAACGTGCTGCCGTTAGTGAAGATAAAGAATGCAACTTCTGATCTCTCCTGCTGAAGCCTGGTCACCAGTTTTCCGAGTTCTGTCGCTCGGCTGACCTGTTAAAGGGAAACAATAAACTTATCTTCATAACGGAAGAAATATACTTTCAGACGAAACTACAGGACGCATTGGGTCCAAATTCATGCCCTAAAAACCTCCTCAGAAACGAGAGAAGTTCAGTAGTTGGCCGTATATAGGCTGTAACTTTTTTAAGCTTTAATTTTATATATAAGGCCGGTTGTTCATTGGTCAGTACGGAAAAAAAATAATATACTCCACACGGGATTTCCTTCACTGCGACCAGTCTCAACGGAGACTAGCTATCTGCGCAGGACATGATTATGGTGCACAATTGCATGCGCGAACACAGGTGTACTCAATACTCCCTCACCCTCATAGTCCGATGGGACGGTAATCCGATATGTCCCGAAAGATATCAGGCGCAGCATCAACGACTTCACGTGCTGGAACAGGCACAGCAGTGAAATACAGCCAATATCCTAACTCCGGACAATTTCTTTACAAAAAAACCCAATAACTAATTTTGGCTCGACCAGGGATTCAAACCCCGGGACCTCAATCGCAATCACGTTTACGACCTACACCAACGAGGCAGTCAGGTACGGCAACAATTCAACGTCGACTTACCGACGTTAAGAATGCATATTTTGTTGTCGACGCGAAAACACCTTATTTTTTAATTTATAATTTAAAATTAAAAATTTTGTACAGCCGACTTCAAATTAAGTTATTTAAGAATAACTCAAAAACTTACTTTGACTAGAGTCTGACCTTGATCAAATTCCTATGGGACCTCACGAGAACTATCTTCTTTCATATAAAAAAAGAATCATCGAAATCGGTTCACCCAGTACGAAGTTATGAGGTAACACACATTAAAAAACATACAGTCGAATTGAGTACCGTCTGCTTTTTGGATGTCGGCAGAAAAATAGAGTATTAGAAATACAAATTACATTATGAGTATCTTTGCATCATTGTGCTTATCACTAATATAGTAAAAAGGAAGAAAGAAAAGATGACAAAAGAAAATATTTAATTCTTGTTTTTACGTGGTAGAGCCATGCTGCAGCTATATCGGTAGTATAGTTGTGACACGAATGGGTCGGCTCGACCGGGGAGGGACCACGCTCTCTCAGAATATCAGCGTAAAATAGCAGCTTAACGCTGTTGTGTTTCGTATGGTGAGTTTAGAGAACCGGAGACATTTTTTACTGGAAATGAGGCATTACATCCTGGTCGTCACAGGTGGCAGCGCATCTGCATTTTGATTTGTAATAGAGGATAGATGTAGATGTTTATGGGCCGCAGCAACCACTTACCATCAGGTGGACTGTGTGATCGTTTGCCACCTTTATCTCATTAAAAAAAATTTTTGAAAAATTAAATATAATGTTTATTTTTAGAGTAAACATTAAAATAATCCTTAATGGAAAATAAAACTGCAAACTTTCCATTGTTCATTCAAGATTAAATAGAAATCTATTGGTTGTCTATTAGACTGCCTTAATCGTCGCCTTGTAATTAAATGACTCCTCAATCACTAGATTCTAAAAGAAAATATATTCTATTCTTGGTAAATGCTATAAATTTTCATGTAAGACCGTTACCATGGTAGTGAAGACGACATAGAGAGTAGTGAAGAGTCAGACTTTATCAGAGATCACTTAGATATTCATGGATTGTGTCACATCCCAATTTATGTAAGAACTGTACCAGTCACCATTTTTGGCTTGCTGGACGCTATAATAAGCGACCAATCCAGGCCAGATCGCAGCAGGCACCAATTGAAGTGTGATCGAAGTTTTACTCGGCGATTAATGAAGCGGCGCAAAAAAAATCAAATCTAGTAAAATTAAATCCAAGCCCGAGCATACTACTACAAGTCTTGAAGATACTGTAAGCTCGTTCTACGTAGATTGGACCGAAAATTAAGAATTAAAAGTTGAAGATAGCCTTCGTTAACTATGACATCAGGACAGGACACTTCAGTCCCCCCTGCCGTGGTGACGGTTGCTGTAAAGTGCCCTGAAACGTCAGGAATTAAAAAAGTTAAAATTAAACGCGATAAAATCCGTAAAATTCGTTTTATTTAATTTTACAATCTATTATTGTTTTAGTTTTTTAGAAAGCCGTTATATTTTTTTTTTCGCCTCTTCCCAGGACAGGTTTTTTTCCGAAACTGTGGTAAATTAAACAAAGGAGTGACTGAATAAGTATTATTTATAATCTATATAAAGTATAAGTTTCTGTTCTGTTTCTGTTATAGTTTTACTGTTGCGGATACTGTTCATCTATCGACCTAGGGCAAATGCTGTGTTTTGAAGATGTTCAAGTTCATTCGTTCATTCAAAACTACACCCTATTAAAAGTCAGAGCTGTCAGCAGCGAGCAGCGTGAAGGACAGGGCAAGGGCCGACGCCTGCCGGGGCTGCGGGCTGTTCGAAAGAGATACCGCGGCTCCGGAACGTAAGGGCACTGAAGGAACACGGATGGTTTTTAGTCAGTAAAATTCTGACACTCCCTTCCGCTCCACCCAGAGCGAAAGGCGTCATTAGAAGATGATTTTCCATCCGCAAAAAAAAAAGCCTATTAAAAGTCGACTACTATACTGTATATAGGCCTCCCCCATAGATTGCCTTATTGGGGGGATGGGGTTGTTATAAACTAATTTGCTTAGTTCCGCATTAAGAAAGAAAATGATGTGTCCTGCCCAGTTTTAAGGGGGCCCACCCTCCCTCACGCCCACCCTCCCTCACCCACCCTCCCTCAATCGCGCGCACTATACCCGTCACCGTTAATCCCAGCACTACCACCCCCAGCACCACCACACTAGGCACGAAACACCACTCTCGAAAATACGACACGTGTTTCGCCTCTACACGTCGTGCCTAGTGTGGTGGTGCTGGGGGTGGTAGTGCTGGGATTAACGTTGACGGGTATAGTGCGCGCGATTGAGGGAGGGTGGGAGGTCCCCTTAAAACTGGGCAGGACACATCATTTTCTTTCTTTACGCGGAACTAAGCAAATTAGTTTATAACAACCCCATTATAATGGGTTTCCGCAAAGTAACGCCTGATTCTATCAATTATCTTATTGTGGGGATTTTGTTGTAGTTGCCACGTTTGGTGGACAGGTTGTTGTTAAACCGTGTAGTGGATGTGTAAGAATAGCCACTACTCCTTATTGTCCCGTGGGTGTCGTAAGATGCGGCAGAAAGGAACTCAAACAGGAGATGGGCAGCAGCATCTTCCTAAACCAAAGACTTAATAATTAAAAATTAAAATTTTGTACAACCGACTTCAATATAATTTATTAAGAATAACTGTATAACTATTAGTCAGACCTTGATCAAATTTATATGGGACCACATGTGAAGTACGAGCTTTGAAATAAAAAAGAATCATCGTAAAAAGTTATGAGGTAACACACATTAAAAAAGAAAAATAAACATACATTCGAATTGAGTACCTCCTCTTGTTTGAAGTCGGTAGAAAAACAAAAGTATATGGTTAACTTTTAATACACTTTGAGCCTAATGGCAGGGCGCGCACCTCGAACTCGAAAGGTCGTGGGTTCGAATCCGCCATTCGACTACTGTCGTGATCTACTTCTAACACAAGCATTTTAAACTTACCAGAAGTGGTTTAAGGGAATATTAGTAATGTTTAATAGCATTACTAGTATTACTATTATTAGAAAAAAAAATTACAAATATACGGGACTTTTAAATTAATGAACAGTCTGTATGTATATTTTATCTGTGGCATGTCCTATCGTTGACGCTTCGAGCGTTGGAAGTTGACACTGCATAATTAGAATTTTATTTCATAAATCTGACGACGACAGTAAATAAAACATATAATTTTGTTTGATTAAAAGTCACGCTATACCTGTTCTTCCACATCAGCCACCTCTCTTCCGTTAGTAAGGCTATTTTTCAAGGACAGCGTAGTTTGAACGATCAGGGCCAGAATAGGGATGAATGGCAGGAGCAGTAATCTCCACAATTGACAGCGGCGACTTCGACACCACCGCCGTATCTTTATACCGAAGCTAGGGGCCTTGGCTTCCATTTTAGTGTTTGTCGGCGATGCTGTGGACAATAAAAGGATTTTTTTTAATAAAATGAAAAGTAATCCTCAGACAAACATATTGGTGAGTCGGGGTCAAGTAGCAAATGGTAAGTACCAAAGTAAAAAATACTTCTGTCAAGTAATGTTCAAGTACTAAATACTTGAAAGAATTATTCACTGCTGTGAGTAAGAAGTGAACACCGGGCTCTGCAGGCTATTGTTTCACCCACCCGCGCTCTCAGCGCTCAAAACGAGAAAGCCAATAAATAGGTACCAATTTGAGCAGCGCGGTGGACTAATCACTACATATCCTCCTCCAACTCTGTTCTGGTCACCCTCTTACCAGTCTCTGTCATGAAGCACCAGTGAATTCATTCCTGTGTTACGGTTTTAATAGTCATAAAATTGATATAATTTTTTATCACTAAAATATTATACATATATGGGGCCTTTTAAAAAATTCTTAGTCCTTGAAACAAAATGTTATATTTTGGATGTTATTGTGGTATATTTTAAATATATATTTTTTATAGGATAGGGTGACAAACGAGCGCACAGTCCATCTGATGGTAAGTGGTTGCCTTGACCCATAGACATCTACATATATCCTCAATAAAGAATCAAAATGTAGATGCGTTGTCACCCTTAGATGGAATGCCTCTTTTCCCGTGAAAAGGGTCTCCGGTCCTCTACACTCATCGTACGAAACATAGCAGTGTTAAGCAGCTATTTAACGCTGGTATTATGTGAGAGCGTGGTCATTCCCGGGTCGAGCCGACCCATTCGTGCTACAACTATATTACTAATATATCTGCAGTATGGCTCCACCATTTAAGATAATATTATAATTCTATTTCCATGTCAGGTTTATTGATTTCGGGTCTACAATAGCTAATTCTAATTCTAATTCAAATTCAAAACGTTTATTGCGAATATAGGTTGATACAGTTGGTGTTTGCGTAGTTTATCACTCATAGAACAAAGATTTAGTACAATTATATTCCGCCATTTAGCATGCAATATTCATCACATTTTATTATTTTAAATAAAATTATTGCATACCTTAAGCGAAAGCGCAAGGTAATGTTCTACTATCGCCTAAAAATTAAAATTCCAACATTTTATCGAATAAAATCGTATCTAGCAATCATATTATACATATAAATGATATAAAAAGCACATTGTTAGAAAGATAAATGATTGTTGAACTTATTAATAATTTTTTTAAATCGATTAATTGCTATTTTTAAATAAAAAAAGGGGCTTATGGTGTGGATTTATCATATCCCTGTGGCTTGTAAACACTATAACTTTTGAAAATATCAATTGTTTAACTCAATCTATTTTTTAATCTCTTCATCAATTATGTGGGAAGCCACTGAATGTAAATGGCAGTGTAATTTTGTTTTGTTTAGCTATAATTAATTTTTTTCGGCTCCAAAATGGCGAAATTTTCGTTGATTTGGTTGCCTCGTATATAAATTGTTTCTGTAAATGGGGATCTACAGCCACAGAGTAGTTTAGTTCACAGAGTACCTTTGTATTAAGTTTAGTTCGGCTTCAGTCGCCGTCGTGAGTGGACATTGTTTCGGTTGTTTTCAGCGGCTCAAAAAGATCGCTGTACAAATACACAATATTCGAATAACCAAATTTCTTAAATAGTTGATTATAATAATAATAAGAGATTTTTTTATTACAATATTTAAAAGCACAGAATAAATAATAGTAGTACGTACTAAAAGTAAGCAGTATAATTTTTTTTGTCATGGGTGACATTTTGATGCTTTTCGAGGGTGTCGAAACCGATAGGGTTGTCGAAATGTAAATCCAAGATGGCGGCCGCAATAGGTATCAATTTTTTCATCATGGGTGTCATTTTCATGGTTTTCGAGGGTGCTGAAGCCGATAGTGCTGTCGAAATGTAAATCCAAGGTGGAGGCTGCAATAGGTATAAAATTTTTCATCATAGGTGTCATTTTCATGGTTTTCGAGGGTGTTGAAGCTGATAGTGCTGTCGAAATGTAAATCCAAGATGGCGGCTGAATTAGGTACCAATTTATTCACCATGGGTGTCATTTTCATGGTTTTCGAGGGTGTTGAAACCGATAGTGCTGTCAAAATGTAAATCCAAGATGGCGGCTGCAAGATATATCAATTTTTTCATCTTGGGTGTCATTTTCATGGTTTTCGAGGGTGTTGAAACCGATAGTGCTGTCGAAATGTAAATCCAAGATGGCGGCTGCAATAGGTATCAATTTTTTCATCATGGGTGTCATTTTCATGGTTTTCAAGAGAGTTGAAGCCGATAGGGTTGTCGAAATGTAAATCCAAGGTGGCGGCTGCAATGGGTATCAATTTTTTCATCATGGGTCACATTTTCATGGGTTTCGAGGGTGTTGAAGCGGATAGTGCTGTCGAAATGTAAATCCAAGATGGCGGCTGATGTAGGTACCAATTTTTTAATCATGGGTGTCATTTTCATGGATTTCGAGGGTGTTGAAGCTGATAGTGCTATCGAAATGTAAATCCAAGATGGCGGCTGCAATAGATATAAATTTTGTCATCATTGGTGTCATTTTCATGGTTTTCGGGGGTGCTGATGCCGATAGTGCAGTAGAAATATAAATCCAAGGTGGCGGCTGCAATAGATATAAAGTTTTTTATCTTGGATGTCATTTACATGGTTTTCGAGGGTGTTGAATCCGATAGTGCTGTCGAAATGTAAATCCAAGATGGCGGCTGAATTTGGTACCAATTTTTTCATCTCGGGTGTCATTTTCATGGTTTTCGAGGGTGTTGAAGCCGACAGTGCTGTCGAAATGTATTTAAACTACTTTAATAATTCCGTATAATCATGTTGTACGTAATTTTTTTATTAATGCGCTTAAGGTATGCCCAATTGGATTTACCAATATATTTAAACATGCTCTAGTTATAATTGGAGTTCACATGATACATAATCAAAAATAATAGCGATAAGTCAATTTAGATAATATTATATAAGTCAAGTCAATTTAATTATTATGAGTCATGTAACAGTCAATTATTTTTATTTTTTTAAAAAATACTAGTAATGTTTAATAACATTACTATTATTCCCTTTAACCACTTCTGGTAAGCACAAAATGCTTGTGTTAGAAGTGGTTCACGACAGTAGTCGAATGGCGGATTCGAACCCACGACGTTTGGAGTTCACGGTCCGCGCCCTACCATTAGGCTACTGACGCTTCTAATTATTATATTATTGATTATTAATTATTTTATTATAATTATTGAATTTCATATTTGCCTTACTTTGGTTTTACTGCGGATACTCATTTCAAAGTCTATCACGCAGAGAACTTTGTAGCTCAAAGAAAAAAGCTATGTAAATGAGTGTTAGTCCTCTCAACAAAAGAATATCTTTCTAACGTATCTAACAAAAGCAAACAAAAGAATAGAATTATGATTCTGATGTATTTTTCTGCCGACTTCCAAAAAGGAGACGGTACTCAATTCGAGTGTATGTTTTTTTTTTTTGCTTTTTTTTATGTGTGTTACCTCATAACTTTGTACTGGGCGAACCGATTTCGATGATTCTTTTTTCATATGAAAGCTGATAGTTCTCGTATGGTCCCATATGAATTTGATCAAGGTCAGACCAATGGTTATTGAGTTATTCTTAAATAACCTGTCTTGAAGTCGCTTATATTGAAGTCGGCTGTACAAAATTTTTAATTTTAAATTATCGCAAATATAATTTGCTAAGGCAGTATGTATGTATGTACTGTCTGCGGATATCTGAAACGGCGGAGTCCAAAAGAGCTTAATTTTGGCTGGTGCATGTAATAAATAAATGAATACTTTATTTATTTACATTACAAACATAAACGAAATAGTAGATAGGGCCACCTAGTATGTTTAAAATAAAACTTGTATCAGGAGTTTCCGCTCTTCCTTATCTTTAACAGCATTAAATAGGAGGGCATTTAGTTACGTTGTCATTAAATTAAGCTTGAAATCGTCTGTAACACTTATTACATTTTATGGATTAGCAGCGATATTAGAAAAAAGGTAATTAATGTACGTATTTTTATGTAAGCCCAATTGGTGTGGATGGAGAATGGTGTGAGTGAGTGCGTGTGCGTGTGCGTGTGCGTGTGCGTATGTGCGTATGTGCGTGTCTGCATGTGTGCGTGTGTGCGTGCGTGCATGTGCGTGTGCGTGTGCGTGTGCGTGCACGTGTGCGTGTGCATGTGCGTGTGCGTTTGCGTGTGCGTGTAACTAACTAGGGTTGGACATAACAGTTCGTCAATCCCTCTGCTAAGTATAACTATTAAGAAAAAATCTAACTACAAAGGGCAGATCCATTACTGACATGACTGTCCAAAACTTTGTAGATAGGCACACACACGCAAATATTTATATAGTGAATCATTTTAAAGTTATTTAATGAATTTAGACTCATGTACTAAAATATCTACCATAATTTAAAATAAATTGACCGGGAAACTGCGATTGTAATAATATTATTGTATTGATCCGGGTTTGCGCGCCGAGAATGATAATATCTTTCTCGCTGACATATCGTTAGTTCGTTGAAAACTCTCACTGATAATATAATTTGACGTAATGGGAGCAGTATGTCGGTAACAGTGACGTATTTAGAATATATGATGTGTGTATGATGTTTGTAATCGATGAATACAAATATATAACTCTATAGGTCTTCAAGATAAGACCTTACTCTTTTTAAGAGATCGACCTTCCCTTCTTAGTTCAAGCATTCTAGATAGTAATATTTTTTTATAGGATGGGTTAACAAACGAGCACACAGTCCACCTGATGGTAATTGGTTGCTATGGCCCATAGACATCTACATTTATCCTCAATAAAGAAGTAAAATGCAGATGCGTCGTCACCCGTGAGGAGTAAGATGGAATGCCTCTTTTCCAGTAAAATGGGAATAAATATACGGAAAATTTGGCAAAATTAATAGAGTACTTTTATCTATCGGTCTGAGTACGTTAGTCTAGTTTCCGTGATGTTAGTGCTATTATCCTACATGGCTCTTACAGCTTTATCGATCTCAGGGCTGTAAAAAGATGATTTTATTATTCTGCATCATTACTTGCGTAATGTTCACCTACGACAATTTAAAGTGCACGTAAATGAGTTACCTAACGGCCGTCCAAACAGGGGGTGACGGCCCCCGCTCTGAAAACTAACTCGTATCGTTCGATGTTCTGGGCGGTGAGAACCGCACAGGGACGCGGGTGTACGGCGTGTACGCGGTGTGAAAAGGTATGCGGCGCGCCTGTTTGCGTCCCATCCGTTGTTGTCCTAACCGTGTTTGTGGTGATTTGAGGTGATTCTGTAGTATTTATGTATGATTGGCCGGCGACATTTCGGTCGTCGGAATCTAGCGGAACGGTAGGTTCTATTAGAACGTTACGGGGCCTCCGGAGGGTTTCCGTGACGTTCGGAGTCGGAACATAGGTGGCTGCGTTTGCCACTAGCAGGTTGGGATGTGTTTCGGCCCTCTCGAAGTAGCGTCGAGACATATCCTTAAAATATTCAGAGATCGTCGGAAGTTAACAGTCTCTGTGTACCTAAGTTGGAGTTATGCTGGTACCACAGAGCACCGGCCGTTATGCGAATGAATCTGTTTTAGATATTGCGAATATCATACAGTGGGCAAATGTGACCTCTAGGTATTTGTCCCTTGATTGTCAGGGGATCTGGCGGCCGTACAGGGTGATCGTACCTATCGATTTCTTGGGATTTTTGGTTTCTCGGTTGAGAGTTGGGGTCGTTAGAAAGTGTATTGCTATACTGGGGTTGTTATAAATTAATTTGCTTAATTCCGCGTAAAGAAAGAAAATGATGTGTCCTGCCCAGCTTTAAGGGGGACCTCCCATCCTCCCTCAATCGCGCGCAATATCATTATGAATCCAACAGCGTTAGCTCATTATACATATAATCTAGTGTTAAAATGGAGCTCATTTTACATTATAACAAGTGTTAGTTAATCTAATAAACATTATTAATACATGTGTGTGTATGCATGTGTGTGCACGAGCGCGCGTGTGTGTGTGTGTGTTTCTAAGAGTGGAGGTAGGTGTGTATGTATTAGTGCGTGTGATTTCAATGAGTTATGTGAACAATCAGAGGTGGATGTCTAGCCAGTGCCAAATAGACAAAGCACCACAAGCCTAGCTGCCCTACGGCAGCTGCGATCTTGGGTTAAGAGATGTGTTTGGCAGGTACATGAATCTACAACCAGGTATGCGATATTCAGGAAGAAAATAAAATCATTTTTATGTGTTACTAAGCCGAGCCTATCAATGACTGATTAGAGCTTTGGAACAAATATAACCCTCTGGTATTGTAGTATAGTATCAGCCCGAGTCAAAACGTGATTGTTGGTTATATAATCTTAACAGATGGGGAGCATTTACAGAGGACTTATGAAAAAGTCCGGCTGATGGTAAGAGGAAGCTATGATCCATAGTTATATAAATCCATCATCGAATAAGAAGCAAACTGCAGAGGTGTGGTCGCCCCTCAAGTTTTAGATAGAATGCCACGTTCTCATTACCAATAAAACGCCGCTTTTCGTCACTCATCGTATACACGGCAGTATTAAACTACTACGAGTATTTCAAGCTGGTCGTTACGAGCATGTTCCATAATGTAACCTGTAATCTTAATACACTATAATTAACTTTAAAATTTAATCTTTTATATACATTATTTAATTACAGTCTTTCAAAAGTACAATGTTGTACTCTCTCGTAAATTTCCCAGGGGATATTTGCTTTAGTTCTTACGCTTTGCGGGCAGGTTTTTAAATATTTTGAGTTGTTTTTATTTATGAAGATGCTACTGCCATCTCGTGCTTTATTCCCTCTATCCTCTCTTACGACTCCTACGGTATGATATTATAGATTAGTGGTAGCCAAGTTCGAAAATTAAAAGAAGCATCGACAGTGTATAGAATATATACGGACTAATTCGATCTACTTTCTGCTCCTACATAACTGAAATTATGCATGTTTATAAAGCCCCTTTAATATTTTTAAGGAGATCTTATAGATATGTTACCGGGGTTGTGTTTTGCTGAGATTTATATTTTTCTACGAATCATTTCGGAAAAAATTTCATCAATATTTTAGTAAAATATTCATTTATAACTTTTAACAAGTATTCACAGTAACTACTAATTATTCATAGGTTTAAAGAGAAGCCATAGCAATTATGTCAAACAACAGATTTTGTCATACTACAAAGAAAATGTTCTTTTCAATTTCACGATACCGCGGGGAGTAGGACTGTATGATATTTAAGTTTGTAGTTTTAGTTTTTTTTTATTATTATTATTATTATAGTTTTTAATATTGTAGATTTCAATTTCAAAGTAATAGTTCAGGGTGTTAAATGTGCATAAGCTTCTAGCTTGAAAAGTTAAATTTTTTATTATACTAATACCTTTTAAATGTTAATGCCATGTTGATACCTTTATCTTTGTCTTGTCTTTATCTTTAAATCTTATCTAAAAAAAATCCCGCTGAGACTCTTGCTGACTCTTCTCAGGATAGAGGTTTTATTTTATCCGAACCAGTGGTAGAAGAACTATATCGAGTAAAAATGATTCTATTCTATTCTAAAACCTTTTCCTCTATTAAAACAATAAATTATATTTTAAAGATTTTCCTTGTGACTCTACATTTTAATAAATCTAACACACGCTTCCTCCCCCCTCCGACCATAACCCTGGTAAAACATCTGCCTTTGACGGTTATGTTACAATAAATAGTTCATCGTTTTAATTTTCTTTTCTATGGTACATTGTAATAACACATTTTATTTTATTTCATTTTTTAATTTAATTTATAATAAGTACATAAAAGTTACAGTCACTGTTACCGGAAGATGCTGTTTCCCTGTGTCGCCTCTTACAACACCCTCGAGAATTGTGACCCCTGGGGTAGTGGATATTCTTACTACTTCTTACTATGTGCTCTAATCCCCATGTTTAGGAAGGGTCTCGCACCTTTGATAATACTCCTCGTCGCCAGTGTAAGTATTTCAAACAACAATTGATAAAATAAATTAGAGGTTATTACTAACTACAATTACTTTATCTCTGGTCGTAGGCCTACAGGTTATGTAATAGGTTGAGTAATAATTGAAGGAACATGTTTCCTTGAATTGTGACACACTCTTTTACCCTTTTTAACAATTAACGATATCCTGTTGTATTTCCTATATCAGAATTGGCCTTATCCTGTTGTAATTACTACATACTTGTATTGTTTAGTATATTTTAGTTGTAGGATCAAATAGTTGGGTAAGTTTTAGTGTAATTTATATGTATTTTATAAAAAATAAATTCATTAACAATTTTGAAAACATAGTTATGAAAAAACCAAAAATAATTTACAAAAATGATTAACGAATATTAATTTTAATCACTCCATGTCCTCGTTTTCCTTCCCATCTATACAAATAAATTAAATTGAAGTGTCTGTTTGTAATTTAAAAATACCAGCTTTTTACCAAATGCATATGGAAGTATATACGATACTTAAAACAAAAACACAATTCTTAAAATTTTTGTCTGTCTGTCTGTTTGTTCCGGCTAATCTCCGAAACGGCTGGACCGATTTCAACGGGACTTTCACTGGCAGATATCTGATGTTATAAGGATTAACTTAGGATACTTATATTTTAGAAAAAGTATTAGGGTTCCGCGCAACAACCCTAATTAAAACCCTAAATTACACGGGGGCGAAGTGGCGGGGATCAGCTAGTTATTTAAATAAATTATGTCCGTAATTTAGAGATTTTTCCACTCTTAAATTTAATAACTAATACTAACTACTGTATCTTTCGTACTCTTTGTTCAAAGCCCTGGGTAAACACGGAATATCGTCCGTGACGTAGGAAGGGGAAAAGTTGCAAAGTCGTACGGACACTTCCGTGCAGCAATATGGTTTAATATAGCTTTCAAACGTGATTTATTTAATTAATAATAATTATGTAGGCTATTATAACGTCGGCAAGTAGTCAACATCAAAGGAGTGCAATTTCTGTACAAATTACTATTATTCATTCTGTGGTACGAGCAAGTACTATCGATTTTTATGAAAATGAATATTTGAATATATCGACATCGTATATTGTCTTTAATAATTATTTTTTATAGAATAAGGGTGACAAACGAGCACACAGTCCACCAGATGGTAACGGTGGATCTAGTGGCCCATAAACATCTATATCTATCCTCGATCAAGAACCAAAATGCAGATGCCTTTCCACACCTGAGGACTAAGATGGAATACCTCGTTTCCAGTAAAAAGAGTCTCCGGTTCTCTACACTCACCATACGAAACACGACAGCATTGAGCTGCTGTATTAGGCTGGTATTCTGTGAGAGTGCGGTCCTTCTCCGGTTGAGACAACCCATTCATACTGAAACCATACCATAGCCATATAGCTGCAATATGGCTGTACCACGTAAATTCTATCTATAATATAGTAATCAATTACTGTCCGTTACTCTCGCTTAAACTCAAAAACGCCTGGACCTATTTTGATGAAGTTTTATGTGGGTCCCTGGATGGTTTAGATTCACATTTAGGCTCGATGAGTGGCGCCGTTGTCCAGATCCATAATTTACCCGAGCGAATCCAGGGCTAATAGTTAGTTTTTAATAGAAACAAACTCTCTTTATACTTTTCTGCCGACTTCAAAAAGGAGACGGTACTCAATTCGACTGTATGTTTTTTATGTGTGTTACCTCATATATTTTTACTGGGTGAACCGATTTTGATGATTATTTTTTTATTTGAAAGCTGGTACTTTACGTGTAGTCCCATATAAATTTGATCAAGGTCAAACCAATAGTTTTTGAGTTATTCTTAATCATTTATATTGAAGTCGGCTGTACAAAATGTTTAATTTTAAATTATTGTCTTGAATTGACGACATCTGGCGATAATCTCGCTCCAACGATTTTCAGTTTAAATGTGGTCGAGGCACAGTGCAGCTGCATTATGGTTGTAGCACAAGTGAGTCCTCATGGGAAGGACCACGCTCTCACAGAATACCAGCATAAAATAGCAACTTAATGTTGATGTGCTTCGTATGGAGAGTGTAAATAACCGGATATCTTTTACTAGAAACGAGGCAATCTTAGTCCTCAGGGATGAAAACGCATTTGAATTTTTAGTCGAAGATGGGTATAGATATCTATGGGCCACAGAAACCGTTTAACATCAGATGGACTATGTGCTCGGTAAGACCCTTACTCTATAAAAAAATATTCTGTTTCTATACGAGTTTAATGATTTGTTTTTAAATCTATTTTTATATTTTGAATTAGCTTCAAAGCATCACAATCATCAATTTTCCTACGAGTAAGCTCGGAACGTGACTCAATAAAATGTTTATTTTGAAGTAAAGCCTCTTCGTATTGCTTAAGCTTTAGTAAAAAGGTTTTACTTTCTTTTCTTTATTTTTAAGATTTTTTTTGCTCCTGAATATATAATGTACGAACCAACGCACGTACATGTACAAATCTCTGTTTCTACTTAATTACTACGTAAGTTGTACGGTTACAGTGTCCATCTTCGTCTTAACATATTAATTCTTTATCGACAATAAAAATGAGTAGAAATGAACTGTAATCCATTAAATAGTGTATACTAGGTATAGATTTAATATTTATTTATTCTGTGAGAGTATTATACAAATAAATAAAATTGAAATTAATAAATGTGTTACTATTTATGTAAAATAATACATTTTTAGTACATATTCCAAAAATAATAATATTAATATTTTAATAAATATAATAAGTCCATATAAATGTGCATATATTTATATTATGAAATTATAGTAATCAATTTCTGTATCTTCGTATGTTAGTTTGTGAAGCCCTTTGAGAGTTTGCACTGTTGTCTCTGCCGTAGCACTGATTTAAAATGAATGTCACAACACTTGGTAGCAGTATTGTAACTTAAAACTGATAGAAATGGATAAAAACGTTAAGCAAACTTAGTACGGAGACAGGGACTGGAACTCGAAAACGACGACTTGTAGTCATTTTACTGTATTCCGGGGACAACAGAACTGTTTTGTGTACAGCTAGAATACACATGCTAATGAAGAGCTTTCGCACACTAAAAATATGGCTGTCTTCATAAAATTGTACAGTGGGGAAATGCCTTGGTTTCTTTTACATACAGTTTTAAGTACTGTTCGCTGGACACGCTCTAATTTTATCATATGAGGCTTCGCTGCTCCACCCAAGCAGCGAATGCAGTAAGTGAGCAAATATTGGCATGAGCTTAGTGTAAAGATGTTAACGTTAAAAGAATTAGGGCTCCGTGCAAAAAACGTAAAACCCATGAAATCCAATCGTAATTTATTTAATTACAGCTAGTTTTAAATAAATGTGTGGCAAAAAATATTATGTGATTACATTTCAATGTTGCAGTTTTAATTTTATCATTTAAGCAATACCATGTAATGAAGTCTAAAACTTTAGGCCGTTAATAATCAAGAAAATGTAGTAAGATAAGAAAGTAGTTGTAGCTGAATTTCTGACTGTTCTTTTGTTTCGAAAATAATTTATTACAGTAATAAGCCCTACCTATGAAATTGCTGTTCTGCAGTACAAGGCATTTGTTTTTTGTTGTTTGCCCGCTTCCATTCTGGAAATTTTGACCTTAAAACTAAACTCCGTGGTCGTGCGAAAACTTTGATCGACAATGACGAATTAACCTCCGTACTAGTTTGCACTGTATTGGCCTGCCGTTATAAAGTGCAAACTACGGAGGACAACTACGGTGGGTAGAACATAACAACGGAGGACGAAATAACAACAGAGGGTAGAACATTAACTTTTCCGTAACAATATCATCATAACTTTTTAGTTTTCCTCATTTAAATTGCAGGGTATTTTTGGAACGCTCCCGAAAACTAAGACAGGCGACAGCACCAAGTATACCTTTGATCATGGGTCACAAATAAATTTGATCCTGATGAAAAAAAAATCATATTTTTTACAACGTTTTATTAGCGTTATTCACGCGCCATCATGTTAGTACAGCTAAATGAAACGATAATTTCATAAAAAAAATCATGAAAATACTGAAACATAAAACCAGCAGTGAAAACTGAATTGATATCACCTGACTAATGGAGGTTAATGTACGCGCGAACGGTGAAAAAAGAACGCTGGCCTTGAACTTGGGCACAGCGATTTATCACATATTGGTACGAAGGGGGCGCGACGGGGGAACAATCCGCCAGTATTACTGTGCCTGCATGCTATTGGTTCCCGCGCTTTGTTCGCTCCAAAAATACAGTCGCATACACAGCTTACTTTGCGACTCGCGACGATGTTTTAAAAAGGAAGGAAAGAAAAATTATTTATATCTATTGTTTTATGACTAAACTAGTGAACGAAAAGGTAAATATGATAGGAGAAGGTGAATGGGGAAAATTGTGCAGTAAATTTAAAAGTGTTGAGGAAGAATACCGAAAAAATTACCATGTGATCGACCTGATGACGGAAGCTCAAGCGAAGATGAAAGTGATGATGAAGTAGCATCCAGTAACACCAACACACCTTCAACATCTGGCTTCCATGTGACCCAAGACGACATAATGGACGGCGTGCCACCCTTACCTTAAGTTTTCTTGTTACAAACTACTTTATATTTTACGATAGAAATAACAAATAAAGCTCAAGTAAACATTATCCATTTTTAATTCCAAGTAAGGCACCTATTATGATTCTACAATAAAACAATTAATTACCTACTATAATATTATAAAACAATATCCCAATACCATGTAGTACTTTAGAACGCGACTGTAACCTCCCTCCACTCGACCGCATCGCATCACGCTGTGACGCAGTAGGTTTCAGTTTAATTGTAGTTTTTGAAACAGTTCCGTGTTGATTTTGTTACTTGTTGTTACGTTTTTTGTTTTAATAATGCTTAACGCGTACGTTTATAGTGATTGTGAATACGACAACATGTTATGTATCCGAACCTAGGTACACGAAGTATCGCTAAATAAATTGTTAAGACGTCGGGATGGAACAAGTGTGTCATACTGTGCAGTGCACAAAGTGTTGAAGCGTAACCGAATGCGCCCATACAAATTGCACAAAGTGCAAGCTTTAGTTCCCGGCGATCATGACCGCCGACGAGTTTTCTGCCGTTGGTTATTATATCAGCAACAACGTGTGGCTGGTTCCATTGAGCACATTATCTGAACGGATGAGTCGACATTTACCAGAAACGGCCTGTGGAACCGAAGAAATACACACGTGTATTCAGAGGTTAACCCGCACGCTGTTCGACAAACCGGGCACCAAACCCGATGGTCGGTTAACGTATGGGCAGGTTTATTTAAGGATCGCATACTGGGACCAGTGTTTCTGCCACAGCGACTGAACGGACAGCGATACCTAAACTTTATAAAAGAACAGTTGACAGACATTTTAGACGACCTATCGTTGGCTGAATATCGCCGCACATGGTTCCAGTATAATGGTGAGCGCCTCAATGAGCTATTTGATGATCGCTGGATTTGCCGGACTAGGACCACACGCTTGGCCACCTCGCGCACCAGATCTGACCCCGTTAGACTTCTTTCTGTGGGGTATGTGAAAGAAAGGGTTTTTAATCGTGAGTGTGATAGTGCTGACGAAACTACAAAAGGATCGTGGATGTTTTCGACAAACTACGTACGGACTGTGTCGAAGATCACACGATGATGCCCCGCCTCCATGAGGAGACGCAACACCGAGCCCAAATCTGCCTTGAAATGAATGGAGCACAATTTGAGCCGCATCTCATAAGACCACGGAGGATTTAGAGCGGTAAGCTGTTTCATAACTAATTCTTTTAAATAACTTAGTACTGAACTAATCTGAATACATACATAACTGAATACATGAGAATAATAAACATACATTGGTTACATTTCATTTATGTATTTTGTTATTAGCGGGAAATCGAACCAGTTATTTGGGTTATTTAACCTGTAAATTCGGATTAAAATGGCTACGTGGAGACAAGTACAGTGGCAAAATAGTATGTTAAGTAGATAAGTTAGGTATTTAGACAAGTGTTGTAAATTATTAGGTATTGTGGTATAGCCCGCTAGTTGCGGACCGCGCGAATTTGTGTTCGCGCGTACATTGACCTTTAATCAGCTGATATGAATTCAGTTATTTCACTGCTGGTTTTAGGTTTCAGTATTTTCATGATTTTTTTAATGAAATTATCGTTTCATTTAGCTGTACTAACATGATGGCGCGTGAATAAATCTAATAAAACGTTGTAAAAATATGATTTTTTTTTTCATCAGGATCAAATTTATTTGTGACCCATGATCAAAGGTATACTTGGTGCTGTCGCCTGTCTTAGTTTTCGGGAGCGTTCCAAAAATACCCTGTATATATATATATATATATATATATATATATATATATATATATATATATATATAGACGGGACCAGCACCATTGCACGTGCGGCGCGGTAGCCGTCGGTGCAGTTAGACAGAATTCTTGTAAATAACACGTGTTTTCACACCTGCACCATTGCACCTGCAGTGGCGCTCGTTTTGCTTGTATAAAACGGACGGCGCGGCCGCCATTAGGACAGTCTTGGCTCTGACGTGGAACGGTGCGCTTATCGTATTCCGTTACTAGTTTATCCTCGACTCGTTGGATAATTAATTCGTGTAAACCAATTAATTATTATTCCTAACTACAAAATTAGTCTCTGTACTATATTCAATTACCCTTTCTACATCAGAAGTAGAATAAAGTCCCCATTTTTGCCCACATTTAATCTTCGAATAGTATGAGGATTATTACATTTGTGGAAGACTGTAATGCATTCCGCATTGATGAATCTGTTTTTATGTTAAATACCGTAATGAAATTTGCTATGCTACTTACGATATTTTCGTATCATTAAAGTGTAGAGAAAAGATAAAGTGAAATTATTTAAGCCAATTTTTTTTAATTTGTTCGATTTGTATTAAAAGTACCCCGCAAGTATTTTCATTATTTATTAATGTACCTAAATATGTTAACAAATGTCGAAAGAAGTTGGAGGCTTTCTAATTAACTTATTCAAGTTATGTTGTAATTTGATAGTTCACGCGAAACATGATTATCATTTGCTATATTTTGAAGTTCAAGACGTTTAAGGGATGTACCAAAATAAAGGATTAACTTTAACACGCTATGAATTGAAAATAATAAGTGACATTTTTGTGTTCTAATGTGTTGATCAGTGTTGCAGTTTGCTCCGAATATTGTGTCGTCGACAAGATTGGGGTTTGATGTCGAGGGATTCGTAGAAGTCTCTACAACAATGATCAATGAGGAAGATGTTGTGACGGCTAATCGAACATGGTCAGGTACGGCCGAGCGCTGGTAAGATTGAGCCTACACCGCTACAGACTGTAACTTATCGGCTGATCTTACGGCAGGGCAATTTAAGCGGCCGCCGAACAAATGGTGCTTTGGCGCTGTAAATGGACGTCTGAGGTCGGCTTTCGTAGATTTTGCGCAGTTACCTCCTTCCCTTTGAAATGTTGTGGTATTTGCCTCTACACATAGTTTCTGTTATTTTTTGCAATGTTTTCAAATGTCATACTGTTGCCGTTTCTTAAGAGAATATGTGATGAATTTTGGAAGCTCGGAATTCAATGGTTCGCAATACATTTATCTCGATTTCTTTTATTTTACAAAGCAGTGCAACGATTCGCTAGAGCTAGTACGGCTACGGCGCGACGGCTCGCTGGTGCGATTGTGGCACGAATGCAGCAGAACGAGAAGCTGGAGTGCGTTTGCCTGGAGGCAGGCATATCGGCGCGTTCATGACTTAAATGAAGTCTGGGATGGTCGACCGTTCTAATATTTAACAAGAGTTAATATCTGTTAGCAGATGGTGATTACTGATAGACCGTATGCTGTTCACTGTCAACCGCACGGGGACGCGCGACAGTCAGATGTAGCCTTGTCTGTGTGTCTAGAAAATACAGAGAGGTTGCATCACTCTAGCGGAGTAATTCTTCTAATCCAAGAAAGGAAGACGGTGTCGCTGAGAGGCTGGTTTGTTCTTCACTGGGATGTGTCGTGTTGCTGTTGGTTTACATACTTAGGTGTTATCATGTCGCTACGTTCCTCACGATACACTTTTGTGTGATTGTGACAGGGACATGTTTGCGGTATGGTTAGACCAACCTGTTCTATACCGAATTGAAAAAAAACGGAGAGTAAGAAAAAAAAGTGGTTCTTACTATCATTGCAGGGCGTTTGCCGGTCCAATGATATAGCTACAGGGAATAGTGATTCCGGACTAGCAAATAGTACTTGAAAAAAAAAGGAGTACGAAAAAAAATAGTTCTTACTATCATTGCAGGGCTTTGTGCCGGTTCAATGATATGGCTGTAAGGAATAGTGATTCCGGACTAGCGAAAACAGTACTTGAAAAAAAAAGAGAAAATGGAAAAGCTATAGACTAATCATTCCGATCTCGCATAAAGTTGATTAAAAGTTTTGTGGGGCTTACTGCCGGAACAAAACTGATTGTCACCCAAGTCTGAAGGATCAATATAGACCGGACCAGACGCTGTTATGTCAGGATAGTCGAACGATGTTTTTTTGTCTACAGATAACTAAAATTGTGATGGAGCGCGTGCGACGACGCACGCATGTCAGTATGTCCGTGACGGGATCAGCACCATTGTACGTGCGGCGCGGTAGCCGTCGGTGCAGTTAGACAGGATTCTTGTAAATAACACGTGTTCCGCACACCTGCACCATTGCACCTGCAGTGGCGCTCGTTTTGCTTGTATAAAACGGACGGCGTGGCCGCCGTTAGGACAGTCTTGGCTCTGACGTGGAACGGTGCGCTTGTCGTATTCCGTTACAAGTTTATCCTCGACTCGTTGGATAATTTATTCGTGTAAACCAATTAATTATTACTCCTTACAACAAAATTAGTCTCTGTACTATATTCAATTACCCTTTCTACATATATATATAAAAATGGCGATTGTAGAAGCTTTCGACGTTAACATCAAAACAATAGCGGTACATTTGAGTCAAATTGGCCAGGTAAAAAAGATTGACAAATGGGTGTCCCACGAACTCTATGATCGCCAGCGTAAAGTACGCGTCGAGACGTGCCTTGTACTGCTCAACAGGCACACAAACTAAGGAATTTGAACAGTGTTTTTACCTGCAACGAAAAATGGATTCTGCTCGCTCAGCTTAGTTGGTTTGATTCTGGTTTAGCACCTAAACCAAATATGGGCAACCTTTGATATGTTGAGGGCCAAATTTAACGTGCATATACGTTCGCGGGCTGCGTTTAAAAGTACTTAGTGCATTTTAAAGTGGTGATAATATTTTTTGTGATAGATATTAGACATGAAATAATACGACAATGTTATTATAGTACAATTTATTAAAATAATAAAATGAAATTTAATAAAATGGTACGTTATAATTAAATCGTAAAAGTTGCAATTGTTACACACAGTTAAATACACCGAAATCAATGAGGCACTTGAGCTTGAATTTTGGAAACTAATCCATCGATATTTGAATTACTTCCACTGATACAAAGACGTAAAGAATTTTCCAAATTATCGTCAGTCAGTCTTGTACGATGTGTTGATTTATTAACTTTCATCAATGAAAAAAACTGTTCGCATTTATAAGTACTGCCAAACGCACAAATCAATCTTCTTGCGAATTTTCTAAGCTGCGGAAAATTGTCTTTTTCTAGGTATTTTTTGTAGAAATCGCACAATTCTACGTCTTCAAATTTGGAATTTAGAAGTGAGTTTTCTTGAATCACAATTCAACTCCATTTGTAAGTGTATTGGAGCATTTTGTACATTATATTTTGTAGGAGTAGCAAATAAACTGACACAGTCTTCCATGTTTTTGAAGTCGCTAAATCTGTTCGAAAATTGTTCCGACAGTAGCTTGAGTTCTTTAGCATATTGAGCATAAGCAATATTTTCATACGCAGAGAGCATGTTGAAATGGTAACTGTTACTGATATTTCATCCAAAAACGCCTTGAACTGACGATGGTTAAGCCCTCGGGATCGAATAAAGTTGATGGTTTTTACTACCACATTCATAACATGCTGGGGTCGAATGGACTTAGAACACAAGGTCTGTTGGTGGATAATGCAATGAAGGATTATCAAATCATCTTTTTGTACATTTAATTCTGTTGCATTCCATCCAAAATTCCAACGAAACCTTTACGTAAGCCGACCATAGAAGATGCACCATCAGTGCTCCAATTAATTTTGACCATGGCAAGCCAAAACTTGTGAATACCTTTTGAACTTCAATAAAAAAATATCCTCTCCTGTAGTAGTTCCTTTTAGCGGCTGTAAAGCAAGCAATTCCCCAGTAACAGTGAACTCCTTATCAACACCTTGAATAAAGTCTATAACACTGGTCTCACATTATTTTATAACATCTTGTGTACATTATGGTTAGCAATAAAAGTTTGAGTTTGAGTTTAAATATAGCCAGTTGAGCTGTGTCAAACCAATCGGTGCTCTCGTCTAATGCTATGGAAATTGATTCAAAACCAGTCATACGGTCAGTCAATGTTGTTTTTATATCACTAGCCATTATTTCTATACGTCGAACAACAGTTCGTCTTGACAAACTAATTTTTCTTTTTCTTTTCAGGACACAAAATACCGCTAACTTCTAACATACACTCCTTGATAAATTCTCCTTCGGTAAATGGTATTAATGCCTTTGCCAATTTTGAGCTAAGTATAAAACTAGCTTTCGCATCATTATCCAGTTGTGGTTTTTGTTTATGAACCATTTGTTGCTGTTTTTCCAAATTTGCGATAAGCTTCTGGATATTTTCTGTTCTTAATTGTCCTGTGAGTGAGTGCAGCGTAGCATGCTTAGTTGAGTAATGAATCTTTATATTGAATTAGGCTTACCATTGTGCAAGATATAAAAGAATTCTTCAGTCCATTTTTCTTGAAACTGACGACCCTCTCTATCTACTTTTCATTTTATTTCCACCAGACATCATTTTTGTTTACGTTTCGTTTAATAAGCTTAATAACAAACTATAGTTAGTAACCACTCAAGCTGCACACAAAGTCACAAAGCAAGTTGACGGCTCGAGCAGTTCGCTAGGATATCGCTTGTCCAAGTTACCACCTCGGTGGCTCAAATAGAACTGAACTAACGTTCGGGCCATCCACCCGCTTATATATGCAAAATGAAGGAATAGTCTAGAATAAACTAGTTTAGAATAATTGAGAAGCAATAAATCTTTTGATGTGTCGCTCGTGAGGCGGCAAACCTCAAAGAATTTGATCGAGAAAAACAGAGTGGCGGCGATTATCAAAGTGTGAGGCGGCAAACATCAAAGAATTTGATGCTTGCCGCCTCAGTGTCACTCCCGTGAGTATAAAGTACCTAACCACTTAACCGTCCGCTCCGCGCGAGTTATTCTCGCCTGACCTATCCGCGCATTAAATGTGACTATTTTTACGACTGTTTTAGCATAAAGATTACAACTGAAAAACTACTACAGCTACATTCAAATAAAAAATGCTCAAAAGACAAAGAATTCAAAATTTTATTTTGTTAAAACAAAATTAGTAAAATTAAAAATAAAGGCTGAAAAGTTTTACAAGAAAAGTATAATACTTACTTGAGACAATTATTTTATATTATAATAGTACATGATATTCCGTTTAAAATGACACCAATATCAATAATATCTTATATACTCAATATACATAAGTATTTAATGTTTACCCTAGTAAAACTAGTAAATTTAACTTAGTAAATAAATAAATAAAAATAGGTTTTAATAATTTCTAGACACATCTCAACAGATATTTCGTTTATAAATTGCTATCTACGTGTTAAAAGTGAATCATTCTTTTATACTTAGCATTCATTTAACACAAAAAACTGATAAGATAATGTCATACCATTCTCTCCTTATGTAAAGAACCTTGGTCTGTACGTTGACGGTTGCTTAACATGGAACAAACATATACAGGAGGTGAGTCGCAAAACTACTGGAACTTTGCGATCTCTATATCGATTAAAAAAATTTCTTCCCACCAATACCAAGATTTTACTTGTCCAGTCCCTTATCTTACCGATTATTGATTATGTCGATGTGTGTTGCTCAGACCTGTCTCAACATCATCTTAATACATTGGATCGTCTACTTAACAATTGTATCAGATACATTTATGGTCTCCGTAAATACGACCATGTATCTTCTTTTCGTGCTCAGCTAAATTGGCTGCCTATCCGTCAGCGCAGACATGTCAGAATGCTCTGCACCATTTTCACGATTCTGAACGATCCATGTGCTCCCGAGTATCTGAAATCCAAATTTCAATACCTGGGAGATTCTCATAATCGCTCTCTCCGTTCATCGGCTAACCTTAAGTTGCTCACTCCTTTACACCGTACTGGTTATTTATCTCAATCTTTCGCCCTCACGGCCATCAGACTCTGGAACGACATCCCTCTTGACATTAAAAAAGCTTCCAACAAGTTTCTTTTTAAAAATCAAGTCCGTAAGCATATGAAAAATTGTTGCAGGTTTGAACAAACATAGCTTTTATTTTCATACGCATATGTATATTTCATATTTGTTCTGACATAGATAATATTTATATGTATTGTGTATATATGTAGTGTATGCGGGTATATGTGTATGTATGTATTTATATATGTATATATTGTGTGTATTTAAGTATATATGTCTATGTATGTGTGTGTATATTTATAATTATATGTATAAACAATTTCTTTTCTTTTAGCGCTTTCTATTTTGATTACTTCTGCACCGCCTCTTGTTTGTCTATCTCTGTTTAGGTTGACTGGGAGAGAATGCCCTATGGCATTAAGTCCGCCATATGTACAACTTTGTGCATAAAAGCTTAAATAAATAAATAAATAAGAACACATTTTAAACAACATATAATCAATAAACGATGATCGCGTAAAGTTAATAAAATTTAGAGCTAAATTAATATATGTAAACGTTTTGGAATTGCCGTAATGATACAAATTTACTAAGTAAAATATCTTCACAATTAGTTTGATGCACAATAACATTAGAAATAACGTATAAAAACAGAAACGTTATCACATTTTTGATCGAATTTCTCACACGTTAACATTCCACAAACAAAAATGCCGAAATTTAATTTTAACTTTTTTTTCTAAATATTTTGTTACTATTATACAGATAAAATTCACTTTCACAGATGACAAATTTCATATAGCCCAATCTATAATTTTGTACTGTATTAATAAGAGCTATATTTTGCGCTGTCCACGTTTAAACCAAAAGATGTCGTTTGGTGATTAAACAGGTGAGGCAATAATTGTTTTTGGGGACTGTAGTCACCGTGGACGGTTGAGTAGTTATTGTAATATTTTTTTAATTGGGTTTTTCAAAATGTCTCGCGGGCCGGCTCATATCATACAGCGGGCCGGATCCAGCCCGCGAGCCGGTTGTTGCCCATATATGAACTAAACAATACTCTAAATGAAAACTTATCCCTATAAAAGTGATGTTCACTGTTTGGTGGTCTAGCGCCGGTATGATTCATCACAGTTTCTTACCAAATGGAATGGACATTACTGCAGATGTTTACTGTGAAGAAGTGAACACAATGAAGCAGAAGCTCGCACTTATCCAACCAGCTTTGGTCAATCGCTCGTCACCGCTGCTCCTGCACGACAACGCGCGATCTCATACTGCACGACTGACGGTCTCCAAGTTGTAACAGCTGGGGTTGGAAGCATTCCGTCATCTGCCGCACTCACCAGACCTTGCGCCTACAGACTTTTAGTTTTTCCAGAATTTGGAGAATGTTTTGGCGGGAAAAAATTCAATAACCAAGAGACGGTAGAAAATGCCTTTAAATTTTTTGCATCCCGTCCAGCTGATTTCTTCAAGAAGGGTATCCATAAACTGCCACTGAATTGGCAAAGATGTATTGATTAAATGGGTGATAACTTTGATTAATAGAAATAAAAAATATAGAAAAAAATTATGTTAACTTATTTTATAAGAAATGGTAAAATTAAAAATTTTGAACAACCGACTTCAGTACAAATATAATTTATTGTTGATTTTTTAAAACCACCTGGGAAGTATACCCTTTGAAACAAAAACAATTTTCCAAATTGGTTTAGGCGTCTTCGAGTAATCGGTGAACAAACATAAATAAAAAGATTCCGACGTAAACCTCATCCTTTTCCTCATCCTCATCATCCTCATCGCAAAGTGCGTAGAATAGAATATAATAGAATAGATTCATTTTATTCAATATAGATTACAATACATAATACTTATCATCATCAAAGTCATTTTTTACTTTTACCACTGGTTCGCAAAAAACTTCTGTCCTGGGAAGAATGAGCAAGAAACCCAGCGCAAATTTTTTTTAAAAAAGCACAATTTATAATATAATATTTTATTAATAATTGCCTTTTAGTCTGAAATCAACGAAGTATCATCAGCAAATAATACTATATCATGGTTATTCCCTACCAGGTAAGGAAAGTCATTAATATAAACTGAGAACAGAAAGGGACCAAGAACTGAGCCCTGTGGAAAACCCAGAGATACTACCGATCCGGAAGAACTGCATCCATTAATAACAATTGTTTGCATTCTATTATTTAAATATGACATAATAAGTTAATAAGCACTAAGTTTTTTACATCATAATGATGTAGCTTCCTGATTAATGTCTCATGATGAACATACTGGAAAGTCTTGGAAAGATCACAAAATATACCCAAAGTATGATCTGAATTTTCCCATGCACAGAAAATGCTTGATTAGCTCAACACCGGCATCAGTTGTCGAGCGACCCCTTGTAAATCCAAACTGATTGTTATGGAGTAATTTATTTACATTAAAAAACTTAACATTTGATCTAGAATAACTTTTTCAAAAATTTTACTGAGCGTTGGCAGTACAGAAATAGGTCTAAATGGGGGGGGGGGGGGGTCAAATTTACTGCCAGATTTAAATAAAGGTATAACTTTATTGTGTTTCGTTAAATCAGGAAACAGAACAGATTCGATAATAGTATTTAAATATAACAAGTTGGGGTACGATCGCATCTATTATAGACGCAAAAACTTTAACAGAAATCCCCCATAGATCTGCTGTTTTTTTAATATCAATAGTTTTGAAATATTTTACAATATCATCTGATAATTTTCTATGAAATGCAAATTCTTTTTACAGACATTTACATTTTGTTTGAGTAATGACTCTGCGACAGCAGGGGAGGAAGTAAGTGACTTTCTAATCAAGATCGGAATGTCGATAAAATATTGTTCAATAGCCGTTGCAATGTCTTGATCTGATTTTGTCAAATCATTGTTAAAATTTAATTGAAAATTTGAGTTATGTAACTTCATCTTGCCAGTTTCACTATTGATTGTACTCAGTCATTTTAATTTTATTAGAGGCATTCTTAATTTGGTTTCTTAAATATTATAAAGACTTGGCTGCACAATAAACTCTTTTTTAAATATTTTGTAATTTTATATATAATATTTTATAGGTATGTTCAACTAGCGCCTAAAATCAAGATCCAACGTAAAAAGCACACTGTCAGAAAGATAAATGTTTGTTGAAATTTTAAATTTTTATGGTGTAAATTTATTAAGTCCGCATGGAGGGGTCAACACGATAACTTTTGAAAATATCTATTGTTTAACTATCTCTTATATTCACTTTGCTTTGCCTCACCCTGCGCTCGGTCGCCGTCGTGAGCGGATTACTATATCGTTTACAGCAGCGATAATAGGCAGCAAAAATATCGATCGCAGTAGAAATACAAAATATCCCAAAAACCGAATTTGATTGTTATAATATTATCTGTGATTATAATATTTATAATCACAGATTCTTATAACAATATTTTGTCTCGCTAAAAGTACGTAGTATTTATATGAATATACTTATACGTTTTAGACTTAATGGAGTGACCTTAAGGTGTACTTCTGTATCTGCTACTGAAACTCCTCGACGAGTAGAACTTGGAGTGCCGAGATTGTGTTCGTTATGTTAGTTATGACGAGACCTTACCCACACACTTGACGAAGTGACTTGAAGGTGTACCTCGGTGAAAGATATTGAAACTCCTCGAAGGTTAGAACTAGGTATGCCGAGTTTGGCCTCGTTTTGTTGGTTATGATGAGACCTTACCTCCGTCCTTGATAGAGTGATCTGAAGGTGTACTTCGGTGAATACAACTGGAACTGTTTTATGAATAGAACTACAATTTACCATTTTTTTCACGAGATTATAAGTCGTGCACTTTTGGGGTATCCAAGCTTTTTCAATTGAAATTTGACATAAAGTTTAAATTAGACAAAATAGAAGTTTAGTAATAATATAATTAATACTAAACTTCCAATTTTCCGATGGCTTTTTAGTGTAAACTTGTGTGTAATTACTAAAGTGGCTGTTTTCTGCCTAAAACTCAGACATTCTACTACTGAGATCGACAGTCTGACAAGTTATTTTTTTATAAAACTTTAGTGACAAACAAACTTACAGTCCACTTGTTGGTAGGTAGCTCCTGCAATCCATGAAGACCTTTTTTATTGTGTAGAAATCCTCATACTTTCCGCTGTGGGGGCAACGTAAAGGTTATTATTTTTTTTATTTATTTATTTATTATTAAATGTACTAAGTTTGGTTTTTAATCTACATATTCCCGCAAAACTACTTACGCAGTTTATCTGCAGAAATATTTGAGTCTCATTTACATAATAATGTTAAAGTTAAGCACTAAGACTAGCCAATAAGTATTTCTTTAATTTGTTTTTAAATATGTTTTTACTGGTTCACGTCGAATATCCTCAGGCAGTGTATTGAGAAAGTACGGTAGACGTTTTTTTAAAGTTCTGTCCCCGTAGTAATTATTTACTTTAGGTTCTACAAATTACCTGCAGATATCGACCGTGTACCCTGCCCAAGCTTATCCAGTATTATAATAAGCTCTCGACAGCTGTTATTATTTATGGCAAGTAAATACTTATGTTTTAAACTTACTGGGAGTATTTTGCAGATTTTGAACAATTTTGTGTAATCACCTTTACAATTATCTTTAGTTTATTTATTTACTAGTAACTTTAAAAACCTAATTTGTAGTGCTACAAGCTTATCATTGTAAGTTTTGAATGTAAGACCATAACTGTCAAGGACGTATCCAAAAATCGAATCTACCAATGTAAAATATAAGCATTTTAAAGTAACAGAAGGAACTTTAAAGCTTAATATGTCTGACTCCTACCGACCAAAATCTCACGCTGGTCACCATCGATGTATATGAAGGGATTGGTAACGCCAGTTAACAATTTAATTTATAGATCTAATAGAATACTTGGCACATAACTTTAACCTTCTCCCTTCCTTAAGCCTTTCTATGCACGCACGGCCGTTGAAGGCGATACAAGCGCCAGGCAGCGGCAGTCTAGTTACAATCGAACAATACCCGCGATTTCTCACACCTCACGAGGACAGTATGTCCTTCGACCCCGCTTTAATATTAATTATCACTGGACATTGTGTCCTTGTAATTTTCATAAATGTGACGCGCTTTCCTCGATTACTATAAGTCGAGAGTTAAGGAGTGTGTGATATCCTAGAACCGATCTAAGAATGTGTGCGCCGACCCACGTGGTGACCTGCTGTGCTGCTTGCTCCGGGAGGAAGGCGAGGCAGCCCTTCACAAGGTTAGTGCGTGCATTCCACTCGCATCCATTTTCCTTGTTCCGCTTGTTGTATGTACCAAATACAGCCCACAAATCTTTATCGAAGAACTCAAGTTACTGGCGCATCCAGGGATCTTCGTTCGGAATGCAACTGGGGCCCCGCCAACGCTTTGCTGGACTAGAAGCACGTCCCAGGGGTAACACTTATTACCTTCAATACACTTGCAGTACTTTTCAGTGTCTCGGGATCACTTTTGAGTCCTCCTCAGGGGTTTCTGGTAGTTTTAAGCCCCGTTTCTGGTAGAGGAACACTATGATCAAGCCATGGAAGGCCAAGTGGCGTGCCTTGGCGACATCGTCCCCTAACGGAATCTGTCCTCTCCTGCCTCCGCTTACCAGTATACCTCTAGATCATTACGGATTCCCAGAAGGCGACTATGGCCCTCTACGCCGAATCCTAACTAAGCGTCGGTGACACGACTACTGACAGAAAGGTTTTCTACCGAACTGGTTTACCAGGATCATCCGCTTCCGTTCCCACGCTGGATATATTGCGAGCGTGTGGAGTGTGAATTTCTGGTTCAGCCCGCCACAGGGAAACCAGTTCACCGTTCGCTTCCTTACACAAATAATCACCGAAAGACCCAAGTTCGATAATTATCTGCGAAAATCTGTATGTAGACCTTACTGACCATCGATTCATCTAGGCTTCGAAGTGCTTGTGTATAAAGTCGAAGTGGGTTGCTTCAACAGCGCATTTGCGCATAAAAGGTTTTTTTTTTATAAAACTGAAATGACATATGAACTTACAGTCTATTTGACGGCACTTACCACTGTAGCCTATAGACACCTGCTGCCGACTACAAACAAAGAAAACTACAGAAGCGTAGTCACCTCTGAGGACTAAGATAGAATGCCTCACAGCCTGACTAAATGTGGTGATAAAAGCAAAATCTCTTTACACTCATTTTGCCAATAACCTAACATTTTGGGATAACATACCTAATGTTACATAACTGGTAGTTGAATGAAATAAAAGTTACTCAACTTTTGAGTGTATTACGTCTAAAATTGGCAACGGGCCATACTGCAATGCAACAAATTGCATTTCATCTGCTAACGAGGTAACTATTTGTGATAGTTGCATAAAAGAACTGATTTAATGAATGGTTTTGTTATATATAGTCTTTGACTTGTCGTAAAGTATGAAGAATTTTGACAGGCGATAATTCGCCTGAGTCCACTAAGATTATTTGTTAGTTTTTTTCGAAAAAACGTTGCCTCTCACACTGAACCGTAGAAGAAATTTATATACATAAATTATACAAGAACAAACATTCAATAATTATTTGTAAGCTATACAAATACTTGTGCGTGCGGGATTCTAATCAGCGGCTCTCAGTGGCCACTGCGTCAGGCAATCAAACGGTAGAGCCTGGCTGCAGGTGCATTACGAATGAGTTGGTTCGACATAAGAAGGAAGAAGCTTCCACCAAATAACTATATGTCGGAATATAACAGGATTGTACGGTAATATAACAGGATAAGGCCAATTCAGATATAGGAAATACAACAGGATATCCCAATTCTGATCTCGGAAAGACATTAGGATAGCATTAATTGTTAAAAAAAAAGTGTCAGAACAGATGTTCAACTTGCTCTCTTGCTTACGCAATTTATCATTAGCAATAATAAGACAGCGTAACGTATACATTCAGTATAGAGCAATTACAGGTAGACCATACCGTAATATGTCCCCGCCACAATCAAACACTGGTGTTTTTTTATAGGATAGGGTGACAAACGAGCACATACTCCACCTGATGGTAAGTGGTTGCTGTGGCCCATAGACATATACATCTATCCTCGTTTGCGAATCAAAATGTAGATGCGTTGTCACACCTGAAGACTAAGATGGAATGCCTCTTTTCCAGTAAAATGGTCTCTGATTCTCTACACTCACCATACGAAACACAACAGTGTTAAGCTGCTATTTTACGCTGGTATTTTGTGAGAGCGTGGTCTTTCCCCGGTCGAGCCATTAGACATTATTACATAACAACACCAAAGTTTGCAAACCAAAAACAACACTACCACCATGGACAGAACTGCAATTTACACACAAACGAGTGGGTTTTCCCGATCTACCCTTAATTCTACCCTGCCACCATCGATATGACGCTCACTCTGGATCCAACCAGTATTTTATACACACCGAAATATGTAAAATATTATGGCAACATACCTAATGCTGTTCGGTTTGATATGGTTAGTAACGATACTAACCACTTTCTTCTAGAGGGCTTCCATCTTTGTCAATTCTCGCTTCCTTAGTGTCAATGCATTTGCATTTTGATTCTTATTCATAAATCCACTACATAAGTCGGACTTTTTTAGTTATCTTATTTTTTATAAGAAAAGAGTCTCTCAAGAAATCACCATTGTATGATAATAGTATTTTATTTTTTAGATCACATTTTTCACAATTATTGAAAAAATAATTATCTCTAATTTCGGGGATCATTACACTAGCTGGTAGGACTGCTTTTCTGCTTAAGAGTCCGTGCGGGTATGTACTGACATTACCAATTTCTGACACCGAATAGCGGTGCTTATACTGCTGTGTTCCAGTCTGTAGGGTATTAGAGAACCAGTATACTCGTAATTACAAGCTGTGAAGCAATCCTTCTTTGTCCTGAGAGATGAGAACGTATCTGTGGCCTTCGTTGTTTGAAATTGGCTGCAGGTGTCCATGGAATGCAGTAGAAACACCTTCACGTGGAATGTGAATTACTTTATCACTTCACTTTAAGACATTGCAAAAAAGTGGGATATGCTTGGTCAGTGTATATGTAACTGTTCTCCTGACCCTTTTTGTTATTTTATGTTACAATTAAGTAAATTTATTTACAAAGTGTTCAGCCAGTCTAATGGTTTGAATCAAATTAACAAAAACCAGACAGACTTTTATAGCTTCAAATGAGTTTTAACTTATCACAATAGCCCGAAACAATTATCTCTTTATCCTTCTGCTACTCGTACGTTATGCTGTGATTACTTATTATTGTTTGAAACATTTTCTTCGGTGAATTTATTTATTTATTAACTTTTACATCAATTATAGCGGTAAAATCAATTATATTATTTTAAGACTATATTTTATTAATTCTTCTCACTCGAAAAAATATCAACCATTCCTACAATCTACCGTCGATTATTAAGTAAGCAAATCACTCAGGATTTTTACAAACAAAATACAAAGAAACATTTTCGCAACTCTTTACAGATAAAATTAACATTGTTGTCTCAACATCCATGGTTGTCTTACCCTTCATTTAGGTCAAAAAATCAGGCAGGCACTCGGTGATGCTTTTACCTACAAAGCAGTCGATCGAAAACACGTTTTATTCCATTGTAATCATTATGTGTAATCAGTGCCTTACGACGAGTGACTGCCTCTATATAAGCGCATACGCTTGTCGGCTGTTGACAGTACAGTATTCAGCTCTAGTGAATATATGTGGAAGAGCCACATTGCAACTACCCTATGGTGTTGCAGTTCGAATTGGTCGGCTCGACCGCGGGAGGATAAAGGTGTCATAGTATACCAGCGTAAAATAACAGCTTTATGCTGTTGTGTTTTGTATGGTGAATATAGAGAACCGGAAACCCTTTCTACTGTAATAAAGGCATTTCCTTTTAGTCCTCAGGGGTGACAACCCATTCTGTTTATGGTCTATGGGTCACAGCATCTACTTACCATCAGTGTGCTTCTTGTCACCCTTATTTTATAAACAAATATTTCGATGACGTAGTCCGCCTACACCCACTGGATTAGCGCGGCGGACTAATTACGCAATTATTCATGGCCATGGCTCCTTTTAGATTTGAGAGGAAGTATAAATCCCGTGAGATGTTCGTTGTACCAAATTTTAGAGCCTTGAATCATTTTGTCTTTTTTATCTAACAAAATTTGTCTTATAAAGCCTATTCCTCCCTTACCTTGAAGACACTGATATTGTATTCGAGAAAAAAAAGAAAGGTAGTAAATTATTGGACCCCTCTGCTATGCTAAATATTGTTCTTTTGATGACATTATATACTGAAAGGCGGCGATCCATATTATGTATTTAATATTTCATGTTGCATATTCAGTAGCAGGATTTCGAAGAAAACGTCACTCGGTCTTTCACGATAATGCAAATAGAAAACTGATTTTGCAAATTTACATTTGCATTTATTACACGGTAGACTTTTACCGAGAAGTTGAGACTTCTTTCAGAATGTTTTAATTTTTATAAAGATAACTTTATAAAAATTAATACATTCTGAAAGAAGTCTTATTATTATAAGAAGTCTTATATTCCATTAAACTAATTTGGACTTGATCATCAGAGTCGATATCATTTATACACTTGATCATCAGCGCTACGACGGGTATCAGTTTCAAGAATTTGACTTTGGAACTGCAGTCGTCGATGCGCTTGCCAACCATAACGATGAAGGCAAACCCGCCCAGCAATGGGAGTGGCCCATATTCAACACTGGGCTTTTGTGGACTTGTGGAGAAGTATAAGTACAAGAATATGATGAAAGCTGAGTCCTCAAAATGTGATAAAAAAACATAGACTGAAAGAGCAAATAGCTGACGACAACCCGATGCCTAGGAAAGCAGTCTCTGAACATATTAAGGATCGTTATAATAGAACATAATCCTCTTAAAAAATCTAAAGTAATAGATGTTAAAAAAATCAACAAGCCAAGATGGCGACGTGTTTCGCGATCAGACGAGGCATGCTCAGGCGAAGCAGGCTGACCATGGCTGAACGCTTGTCGTATTACCGACGGTGGTGTGTTTTTCCTAGTATAGTAGTGTTACGAGCTTGGGGTTCGAGACAATTAAAAACTGCTGAGTGAATTACCAAAATTGACACTTTCATTACAGAACACTAATTACAACTTAAAACCACACTAATGATAAAACACAATTGTACTATTGATCACTTTAGTTCGCAGTTGTATCGCGTCGAAGTATTCGCTTGTATCGCCAATTTAATACTGACTCGGTCGCGGTCTACACCGGCCTTCATAGGGCCTCAGATAGTTTCCAGAACCTTCTAATATAGAAACTCCTAGAATGTTCGAGTACATATCGGTACCGACTGACTAGGTGTCGATAATTCTAGAAAGTTCTTCCATGAAAATTTCTAGAATGTTCTTGACTCTACTAGTTCTGCCATTCGATACTAGAGGGCGCTAGTGGTTACTAGTGTCGCCATGTAACATGTATTAATAGTGGCGCGCAACAGTAGTATAGGGAGTAGTGGTGCTGGGGTTCGTGGTGACGGTGATAGTGCGAGCAATTGAGGGAGGGCGGGAGGTGCACTTCAAACTAGGTAAGACGCATCATTTTATTTTATTACGCGGATCTTGTTGTTGTTTTTGTTGGACAAGTTGACTTTTTAACAACTTTAATGTCTTTAATCTTCATTACTAAACTTTTCCAATGAAACCGTACACTTTAAAACATTTTAAGTAAATAATTTATATCTTTGGTCAAACAAGGAAATAAAACACCATTAAATAAGTGCAACTTGATGCTTTACTTTAGTTTAAGTTGCTAATGAATTTCCACAAAACTAGCTTTTACCCACGTGCCGCTCAGAAAACGACCTTTCTGACATAGCCCATTTTCCCCTTTATGTTGGCGTCGCAAAGCGTTTTTATTTCAGTAAGCTTCGTAAGCACGCAGAACAACTAACCAAAGTTTCATCATCGTAATGGATCATCGCAATGGTATGGTAACGAATAAAAGTTGATCGTTTTCATATATACAAGCAAATATTATTTTTTATATACTCGATTATTGTCTAATATATTGTTGTTTTGGTGGAATAACATTGTTTTTGGAAACAATATCATTAATTCAAATAATACATGTCTTTTAATGTTTTTTCTTGCGTTAACGTTTCATTATTTTCTTTTTTTATATAGGATAGGGTGACAAACGAGCATACAGTCCACCTGATGGTAAGTTGTTGCTGTGACCCATAGACATCCACATCTACCCTCAATAAAGAATCAAAATGCAGACGCGTTGTCGCCCGTGAGGACTAAGATGGAATGCCTCTTTTTCAGTAAAAAGGGTCTCCGGTTCTCTACACTCACCATACGAAACACAGCAGTGTTAAGCTGTTATTTTACGCTGATATTCTGTGAGAGCGTCGTCCTTCTCCGGTCGAGCCGACCCATTTGTGCTACAACTATACTGCTAATATAGCTGCAGCATGGCTCTATCACGTAAAAATTTATTAGTTTTCTATTTTAAAATTAACCGCACTAAGTACTCTGTCGACTCCAAATATCGATCATTCGCAGATTTCAGATTGTTTTGTTTACGCCTAATGATCTATTTTGATGACAAATTTAAAGTTTCCAAATAACCTAAAAGTGGCTTAGGTTTTTGATAAGTGAGTCATTGAGAGAAAAATGACACTTTCACATCTAAATAACTCAAAAACTATAACAGGTTATTATGATGATTCTAGGTTTAATACCTAGGATTATATATCATAGGACAGGATAATAGGAGACATTAAGTAAGCCAATTAAAGTAAGTAAGTAAATTACACGTATTTAGGTCTAATAATTTTCGAGTTATAGGGCTTCAAATATAGTTCAAAATGGTTCGTGTAAATAGACACACTGCCATTGCGTCGCCCTTTTCTTTTCCGAACTTGGCTGATACAGCCGTGGATCAGTTTCATTAATATCATCCCTTCCCTCACGCATTGTAGCATAATGCAACGTATTATGACTAAACAACTACTTGAAAATTTTTCATCGGCATCTCGGCAATTCATCAAATTTTCTTCAGATAAAGCACTGCTTGTTTCTTTGTGATTGCAAGAACAACTGGAACGCAATTTGACTTAATTTGTGTTGGAGATTTTCCAGAATCCTTGGGATAATTAAAACTAGTTGCATTTGTATAGAGCCACCTAGTGGTTCTTTACTTAAACTTTTATCATACTTTTTTAACATAAGTTTTATACTGATTTTTGTTATAGGTTAGGGTGACAAACGAACACACAGTCCACCTGATGGTAAGTGGTTGCTGTGACCCATAGACATCTACATTTATCCTCAATAAATTATCAAAATGCAGATGCGTCGCTACCCATGAGGACTAAGATGGAATGCCTCTTTTCCAGTAAAAAGGGTCTCTGCCATTTACGCTGGTATTATGTCAGAGCGTGGACTTTCCCGGTTGAGCCGACCCATTCGTGCTACAACTATACTACTAATATAGCTGCAGCATGGCTCTACCACGTATAAAAATAAACTAAAATAATTTAAAGCAATAATCCCTATACTTAGTGGATTTATTGCCACCAAATGATAAGACTTAAGAATATATTAAATGTAGATTTTTAATAGAATAAGCAGCAGCAGTAGTAGCAGTTGCAGTAACAGCATTAGCAGCAGGCCTACATCAGAAATGAAACAATATTTTCAGGTAATTTTAATACATTACACAATTAATACTAAATCACTTGGTAAAATTGAAATTGTTGCTGCCTATCTCCTGGTTTGTTTGTCTGTCGCCTGTGTCCTACATCTACGAGTCGATATGGGGTGGAGGAATCTTATACACCATGATTGTATGACACATGTACAATTATTTTAATTTCAAAGTCGAGAAGTAAAGGAACGGGGTCTTTGCCTAGTTAGCTTAAGTGCAGTGCAAAAGAAATGGGAAAAACTAAAATACGTCACAGCGCCAAAATTAAGTGTAATTTTCTCTGGTAAATAGTTCCACATCCCAATACCCGCACAACTTAGCAGTTACGTACTCGGATTACTCTATAAAGCGGCCGTTATACTTTATATACATTTTCCTTAACTCTATCGGGTCATTGAGTATTTATATGCGTATATTTTTAACATATTTATTGGGAGACTTCAGAAACACATGGCTTTGTTTACTAATGTAACATTTGTCTATGAATGTGCACAATTGAAGTTATAGTTAATTTACATAACATTTCCGTAAGTCTCGTCGTCTCTTTTGTCTTATGATCACTTGTAGTCTGTCACTTCACCCGTCTGACCGTTGGTCGAGTACTTTTTCTCAGAAATTGATAGAGGTATCAAATTAAAATTAATATCTAATACTAAGATCTATATTCCTTTGAAGGTGTAAAATTGAAGCTTCTAAGTCAATGAAATTCAAAGATATGTATAATATAAATGTTACATATTTTTTTACTCGCAAACTTACTCATCAAAAATGGGTCCTTCCCGTTGACCTACATAAGACATATATGTTAGTATATATAAGTTTGCACAGAGCAAGATATTACAGCAAAGTAAAGGAAAAGTCAACTATTATTTTAAGTTATTAACAGGAAGATGCTGCTGACCATCTCCTTGTTTCACTTGAATTCCCGTTCAGTTAGAATTATAAAATTTTGCTAAAAGCAAGGTCTTACAGCACAAGTAAAGGAAAAAATCCAAAAACCGTTATTTTGTAGTTATATAATATTTAAAAAAAATTGTAACTATAAAATTACAGTTGGATTAATGACTCGATGTAAACCGATGTATAGAACGTTTTTGCAACTGCAAAGTAAGACTTACGTTTTCATTAGAACTTTCAGTGTTTAACTTTAACTATAATATAAGAATTATAGTAAGTAAATTATATTGGTGAATGTAAGTACTTATTTATTTGCTTACACAAGTATGCCTACTATGTATGTCATTCATCATCATCATCATTACAGCCCTTCACAAGTCCACTGCTGAACATAGGCCTCCCCCAAGGAATTCCACAAAGCACGGTCCCGAGGCACCTGCATCCATCGACTTCCTGCATGTCTTACCAGGTCGTCACTCCATCTAGTGGGGGGACGCCCTACACTTCGCCTACCGGTACGAGGCTGCCACTCGAGAACCTTTCTTCCCCATCGGTTGTCGGTTCTTCGAGCTATATGGCCGGCCCACTGCCACTTCAGCTTACTAATCCATTGGGCTATGTCGGTTACTCTGGTTCTACTGCGGATATCCTCATTCCTAAGTTTATCACGCAGAGAACTCCGAGCATAGCCCTCTCCATAGCTCGCTGAGCGACCTTGAGCTTCCTCATACGGCCAGCAGTGAAGGACCACGTCTCAGTTCCGTAAGTCATCACTGGCAACACGCACTGGTTGTACAATTTTGTTTTAAGGTTTTGAGGTATTTCTGACGAGAAGATGTGTCGTAGCTTCCCGAACGCTGCCCAGCCGAGTTGAATCCGTCGATTGACCTCTCGGTCGAAGTTGGACTTACCTAGTCGGACTATTTGTCCCAGGTAAACATACTCGTCAACAACTTCGAGCTTAGTGCTCCCAACAACTACCGGCATAGGTGTGACATGGACATTAAACATAATCTCTGTTTTGTCCATGTTCATCTTAAGACCTATCCGTTGGGAGACACTATTGAGGTCATTGAGCATAGTGCTTAGTTCCTCCAGCGATTCTGCCATGAGGACTATATCGTCGGCAAACCGAAGGTGAGTGATGTACTCGCCATTGATGTTAATTTCGTATCCTTTCCAGTCCAGAAGCTTGAAAACGTCTTCCAATGCAGCGGTGAAAAGTTTCGGGGATATAACGTCACCCTGTCTTACACCTCTCTGCAATTGGATAGGTTTCGTACTCTGGTTCTGTACTCGGATAGCCATCGTAGCTCTATTGTACAAACACTTCAGCACTTCGATATACCGACAGTCAACTTGGCACCGCTGAAGGGACTGCAGCACCGCCCAAATTTCGACGGAATCAAAGGCTTTCTCATAGTCTACATACGCCAGACATAGTGGCAAATTGTACTCTTCGGACTTCTGTACAATTTGCCGTAGGGTATGTATGTGGTCTACGGTGCTAAAGCCCTTTCGGAAACCGGCTTGTTCGGGAGGCTGGAAGTCGTCAAGTCTGCGCGCGAGACGATTCGTAATGACTCTCGAAAACAGCACGTAGACGCGGCTCAGAAGGGAAATCGGTCTGTAGTTCTTCAAGAGAGCGTTGTCACCTTTCTTGAAGAACAAAACCACCGCATTTCTGCTCCACGCCTCCGGTGTAATGCCACCATGGAGGACGGAATTAAAGAGCTTCTGAAGGACTTCAAGTACGGTCTTCCACCCGCTTTCAGAAGCTCCGCTGTAATTCCATCCTCGCCTGGGGCCTTGCCGTTTTTAAGGTGCTGGAGAGCCATTCTAATCTCGCTCAGACTGACGTCCGGGATATCTTCGGAATAGTGTCGGATAAGACTCGCTCTTGGATCGTTACTCACGTGTGGCTCCAACGATGATGTGTATAGCTGCCCATAGAACCTCTCAATCCCACTCAAAATCTTAGGTGTCCCGGAAACAACGCTGCCATACACGGTCTTCAGCTTCGACAGTTGGATCTTTCTGGCAGACAGATCTCTAGCAAAGACTTTGGAGCCCTGGTTCCGCTCGATCGCTTCTTTAATACGAGCAGTATTAAAGTTCCATAATTCCTGCCGCATGCATTTGGAGATCTGTCTGTTTAGTTGCCTGTATGCTGTCAAATCCTTTGAAGACTGCAGCTTCATATCCCTTCTAACAGCCATGAGATTAATAGTGTGATCGGAGAGTTTTTGTGTTCTTCTGCGGCGGGTCTTGCAGAACTTAGCTCCGACCGCATGGACAGTTTCCACGAGCTTGTCATTCATATCGTCCACTTCATTGCAGTCTTCTAGGCACTGAAAACGGTTTTGTAACTCGAGCTGAAAGGTTTCGGGACTTTGGATTAGAGCACGAGGGGGACGGAGCGTTGACTTCATCAGACGAGACCTCTCCAACTTAACATTTAGGTTCAGTGTGCCTCTAACCATTCGGTGATCGCTACCGGTTTTCACTGAGACATCACTGAACAGTTGTCGTCTGGTCGTCATAATGAAGTCAATCTCATTTTTTGTCGAACCGTCGGGGCTCGACCAGGTCCACTTCCTGTGGGGCCGCTTCTTGAAGAAAGAGTTCATCATAAAGAGTCCCTCTTTCTCCATGAAGTCGGCCAGCTGCTGACCCCTTGGGTTCCGTTGCCCCATTCCAAATTTCCCTACTTTCAGCTCACCGTTCTCTCTTGTGCCTAGTTTTGCATTGAAGTCTCCCATTAACACCGTATATTGGGTTTTGGAGGAATGCATGGCTCTAGAGATATCCTCATACATTTCCTCCACCTCCTCATCGGGGTGTGCCGAAGTTGGTGCGTAAACCTGTATGACCTTCAGCGAATACCGTTTGGTGATTCTGAGTATAAGGTACGCAACCCTCGTCGACACACTCCCGATCTTTACAACGTTGTTAACGAGAGACTTGTGGACGATAAATCCGACACCTCCTTGGGACAGATGGTCGCCCTCCCGGTGATAGAGCAAGTTGCCGGATTCGAGGATTACCGTGTCCTCCCCCTCTCTTCGGACTTCGGATAATCCTATAATATGCCAGCGCAACTTGTCTATCTCTTCTTCCAGCTCCACGATCTTCTCGTCAGTCCTCAGGGTGCGTGCGTTGTACGTTGCCAGGTCGAGTCGTCGTAGGTGGCAACCGAACCGCCACCGGAGATTCTTAGCACCCCCTGCCCCGCCGTTACCATGGTCGCCACCGTAGCCAGGAATAGCGGGGCCGCCGGGGACTGGGGGCCGTCTCTTTGTTACTCTCGTCATTGGGGGGTATTTGCCATAGTTGCCACGCTTGGCGAGCGGGTTGGCAACCGCAGTTTTTTTATTGTAACTTTGGCTATTATCAGGAAGATGCTGCTGCCCATCTTCCGCCTGTTTCCCTTTGTCGCCTTTTACGACACCCACGGGAGGATATGGGGTAGTGGATATTCTTGACCGCCACTACACGGCGTATACTATGTATGTATAGTATGCTAATACAATTTGTGTACGTCCCTATGTTATTAACATAGAATACTATAATACATTATGTATTGGTGAATATTACCTATCTCTGATTCGGTTCCCAGGATACTTTTATCCCGGGAACTATCTACATACATAATTAAGTTTGACGGCTCCGTGGCGCAGTGGCTTAGCAATGAGTTGCAACGCTACTCCGTGATTCGAATCCCGCACGTAACAAGTATTTGTATGGCCTACAAATAATTGTTCTGGATCTGGATGTTTGTCCTTGTGAAATCTATGTATGTAAATTGCCCTGCGATACAGGAGAAAATCCTAGTGTGGAGGTAACGTTTTTTAAAAAGAGCTAAAAAATAAAACAAAGTTTATCTAGAACTCTCAAAGCGCGAGTCCTAATCGCTCTTGTCCGGTTTCTTCTGTAATAGTGAGTAACGAACGATCTTACAGTTATGAGTACAAGTTAACAGTCCACCTGATGTTAAGTGCACACCTGCAACCAACTTAGAAAAAATAACTTAAAGTAAAAGAAGTAAAGACAAAAGACAGAAAGACAAGAGACAAAAAAGTATTAAAGTGTTTTTATAATACTTATAAGTTTAAAATTAACTATTTTTAACGCCCAACACAAAAAGAGGAGTGTTATAAGTTGGACCGCTATGTGTGTCTGCCTGTCTGTCTGTATCTGGCTGTGGCACCGTAGCTCTTAAATAGGTAAACCGATGTGGGTGCAATTTTTAAAAAAAAACTTTTATAGGGGTGGGTCTTAGACATGTCTTATCAAAATCGGTGTAGCCGTTTCAAGTTCATCAGCTGTTTTGTTAGCTTCGGTAGGATTCTTTTCGGGGGTTTTGAAATATTCAATTTAGGTTATAGTTTCATTCATTCATTTCACCCTATCAAAAGTCCGTTGCTGAACAAGCTCTCCAAACATTGCTTCGAAAAACAATGGCAAATATCCACCTTATGAGGCAGGAACACATGACCCATTAAGAGGTGAAATTTCCAAATCAACAGTAACATTACAACTATGGAAAAATGCCCCCTATGAAGCAATCTATGGGGAGGCCTTTTGTCCAGCAGTGAACTTTAATAGGCTGTAATGGATGGATGCATAGAAGATAATCTAACAGGAGCACATGACCCACTAAGAGGTGAAATTACCAAAACAACAGTCACTTTACAACTATGGCAAAATCTCCCCTATGAGGCAATCTATGGGGAGACCTATGTTCAGCAATGGAATTTGATAGGCTGTAAAGAAAAGCTCCGCGATGTTAGCACCTCGTGTGCGGAATTTCGATTTACCAATTATACCATTTGAAAGGTCAGAAATTGGTCATAAAAGGTCAGTTGATCCTATTAATTTGTCAGCGTTAGAAACATTTTTATTAAGGGTTAAAAATTTTCAAGGTCATTGAGAAATTTTAGTACCTCATTCGCGAAAAATATAAAAAAATAAAAATATGCGCGATTGAGAAGCATTAGCTGATTATTGGCAACTTTTATAAATATTTGGTCAATTTAATTTAATATTTAAAAAAAAATAAGTTGGCATTGTCGTAACGCGCACATGCTTTAGGACGGTTAATTATATCAGTACAGTGAGCTCTTACGCACAGCTCTTTACTGTGAGCGAGACGGGGGGGGGATATTTTTTATAGTTTTTGAGAAAAAAAAACTTAAGACATTTTCTATTATCAAATATATAATAGTGGAGAAAGAAATAGAATATTTTTTTAAACTACGTGAAGGTGAAAGTGCATGCATGGGATTTGGGGGATGATAGCTAACTAGCTTATTTTATAATAATTTTATATAAACATGATTTTTAGGGTTGCGTACCTCAAAAAGAAAAAACAGAACCCTTATAGGATCACTTTGTTGTCCCTCTGTCTGTTTGTTAAGACCCTTTTTCTTAGGAACGCGTGGAGGTATCAAGCTGAAATTCATTTCAGGTACTCAAGTCTACTGTCCCTTCGAGTTGTGAAAAAATCAAACTTCTAAGCCAACACAATCAAATTATACAGCCGTTTATGCCGCAAATTTTCGACATTCGCAAGGGAATCAAAACCTACAGGGTACTTCCCGTGAACTCAGAATCTTGAAATTTGGTTTTGTAGCACAGATAAAGGAATAATTCCAAACAGCATATATTTGTAGTTACATCATATAGTAAAAATATTTTTAATAATTTTAAACTTATATGCCTACGGATTTGTTCGGAACCCTCGGTGCGCGTGTCCGACTCGCACTTGGTCGGTTTTTTTTAAATTAGAAATATTTTAATTATTTAAAAAATTACTATGAAAATTAATTTCTAAAATACATTTATTATAATTTAAGTTTTTCAACTCTAACTTTATATTAATACTCTAAAATAAATTAGTACAAGGCTGCTTAAAACATCGAAAATTTCTCCATTTCTTAACAATATATATATATATATATATATATATATATATATATATATATATATATATATATATATATATATATATATATATATATATACTAGCTGGCTCCAACAACCATGTGTCCAAAAAAAATCATTAAATTCACAATAAAATTGAAGGTCACTTATCGGGGTAAAAACTATCCTATCTCTAAAGTTGGACCAAACTGCACACAGTGTGCAAATTTTCATTGAATTCAGATCAATGGTTTAGGAGTTCATCGCGGACAAACAATGTGACACGTAATTTTTATATATATATATATATATATATATATATGTGTGTATATATATATAATAGTTACATAGCAATATATAATAATTGAAACAATTAATCATAACTAAACAAAACAAAATTTAACTGCCATTTACATTCCGTGACTTCCCACATGATAGATGAAGTTTTAAAAATAGATTGAGTTACAATTAACCGTCCCAAAGCATGCGCATTACGACAATGCCAACTTATTTAATATTTTTTAATATTAAATTATCTAACCAAATATTTATATAAGTTGACCAATTATCAGCGAATGCTTCTCGATCGCGCATATTTTTTATTTTTATTTTTTTCGCGAATGAGGTGCTAAAATTTCTCAATGACCTTGAAAAAATTTTAACCCTTAATAAAAATGTTTCTGACGCTGACCAATTAATAAGATCAACTGACATTTTATGACCAATTTCTGACCTTTCAGATGGTATAATAGGTAAATCGAAATTCCGCACATGAGGTGCTAACATCGCGGAGCTGTAAAGAAACGAATTTACGACGAGCAAATAACCCCTCAGTTTCCACAGTTCTGGACAAACACTTCACGCTTAGCCGTATTCGAAAGCTTAAGCTCGCTTATTGAGCTACTGGGAAGACCGTACTCGTGGTTTCTTTGCATAATAGACTAAATAATGAGGATATCCGTTGCAGAATCTGAGTACCTTTCATAACCGCAGCTAAAGTAGCAATGGGCCGGCCGAATGAACCGACAACGAGGAAGAAAGTTAAGTGCGAAAAGAAGTCTCGACAGTCCCGTATCGGTAAGCAAAATGTACGGGTGACCTCCATTAGTTGGAGTGACGACCTGCTAAGATATGCAGGAAGTCGATGGATGCATTTGTCTTAGGACCTTACTTTGTGGCATTCCTTGTAGGAGGCATTTGTTCTGTTTTTTTTTTTAAACAATACACTAGGATTTCCACTTATATCGTGGAGGTAGTTTAAAATAAATAGTTTAAAATATCCAGACCGGAACAATTATCTATAGACCATACAAATGCTTGTTTCGTGTGTCAAACACGCGGCTCTCAATGCCGTAACTTTCCACTGCGCCACGGTACCGTTTATTTAGCAAGAGGCTTGCAATGGGCTGTAATGTTGACGACGATGAAACAATAACTAAAACTTTATTAGGTTTTAAGTTACATTAACAATTAATTGCGCATCAATCGATAGAAAACCGAATATAAACTTCAGAGTCAAACGCACACAGTAGCGAAAAGGTGTACGACAATAATTAAAAATTAAAAATTTTGTACAACTGACTTCAATATAAATTATTAAGAATAACTCAAAAACTATTGATCTGACCTTGATCAAATTCATATGGGACCATATTTGAAGTACCAGCTTTCAAATAAAAAAGAATCATCGAAATCGGTTCACCCAGTAAAAAGTTATGAGGTAACACACATAAAAAAACACAGTCGAATTGAGTACCGTCTCATTTTTGAAGTCGGCAAAAAAACAAAATCCAAAAGTTTATTATGCTTATTCAGCCAATTATTCATTCAACTGTTACTGTTATTTATGCGATTCGTCTAAACTAAGCAGAGTTTTAGCATAAATTTCATGTAAAAGACCAGTTTTAAATATATTTATAATAAATCCTGTTATCATAGAGACAGAGTCTCGCCGTGCGCAAGAAAAATTTAAATAAACTTAAAAAAAACTATTGGAATAATCCATTCCAAACTAAATAATGAATTTCTGTAAATTCAACGTTGTAAAATGAAATCTTGTGAGATAAATAGTATTTTTCTTCAGTCGGATTTATTTAATAAAATGAAATAAAAGTTGAAAGACAAAGAGTTTTCATAATTAAATGTGAAAGAAGCACTTGTAACTTGTCTTCAACAAGTAACACTCACGTTACTTAATAAATGTCTACTGTAAAGTATCTTATATTAAATTGTTTACCAAAATTCTCTAACGTGAAAGATAGATAGAAACAATTTCTTAGACTTTAAACACAATGTTTTATTGTAAACGTATTAAAAAGGAAAGTAAACAATTTTTCTTTCATTTACAGCCTATCAAAATCTACTGCTGATAATAAGCCTCTCCGTAAAATGTCAAATAATGTGCAAGTGGCAACTATGGCAAGTATTCACTTCCCATAGTTGCCACTTGGTAGGCGGGTTGGACATCGACAGTTTTTAGGGTTCCGTAGCCAAATGGCAAACATGGTCACAGCCACTTTTTTCCGAAACTATAAGAACTATGCTGTTGAAACTTGGTATGTAGATGTATTCTGTGATTCGCATTAAGATTTTCACACAAAAATACAAAAAAAAAAACAATAAATTTTGGGAGTTCCTCATACTTAGAACTGAAACTCAATTTTTTTTTTAAATTCAAAACCATACTTGTGGGGTGTATCTATGGATAGGTCTTTAAAAATGATATTGAGGTTATAGGATATAATTTTTTTCTAAACTGAATTGTTTGCGCGAGAGACACTTCCAATGTGGTAAAATGTGTGTTCCCCCTCCCCCCTGTAACTTTTAAAATAAGAGTATGATAAAACTAAAAAAAATATATGATGTACATTATCGTGTAAACTTCCACCGAAAATTGGTTTCAACGAGATCTAGTAAGTAGTTCTTTTTTAATACGTCATAAATCGTAAACCACAATTTACCTTTCATTCAATCAACTCAAATATGTATAAAATTAAAAAATACACTTTTATTAAAACATCGATCAAAATTACAACGAACTACAAGATTTTTTTTTCTAGTTGTTATTAGGAAGACGCTACGCCAAATTGGCCTCTAAAAAGCTTGGCGTGCTCAAAGCAGAGCGGGACAATATTTCATGCCGGCACACCGCTTGCAACTTTACAAGGCGCAGGTTCGGCCTCACATGGAATACTGTTCCCATCTCTGGGCAGGGGCTACCCAGTGCCAGCTCCTTCCACTTGACCGCATCCAGCGCAGAACGGCTCGAATCGTCGACGACCGAGTCCTTTCCGATCGGCTCGATTCATTGGCACTACGAAGAGACGTTGCATCTCTTTGCATTTTCTTTCGCATTTACCACGGGGAGTGCTCTGAGGAATTGTTCGGATTAATCCCAGCCGCCAAATTTCACGAACGTACATCGCGGCAGAACTTCCGATACCATCCACACTATCTGGATGATTGGCGGTCCACCACTGTGTGATTTAGAAGATGTTTTCTTCCTCGCACGACTTCCTTGTGGAATCGATTACCATCAGCGATATTTCCGGACCGATACGACTTAAGAACCTTCAAGAAAAGAGCATACTCCTTTTTAAAAGGCCGGCAACGCATCTGCAATTCCCCTGCTTCCCCTGGTTTTGCAGTTGCTCATGGGCGGCAGTAGTCACTTACCATCAGGTGAGCCGCATGCTCGTTTGCACACTCTCCTATATAAAAAAAACTTCCCATCTTCTGGTTAGTTTTGCCCTGTCGCATCTACTATACAGTAAAACATTCTATTATAGAAATAAATAACTTAATGATGATAATGATTTTATTAGTTTTATTTAAATAAATAACTTATAAAATTGTGCTGTGAATTTTGTAGTACATAACTTAAAATTAAAAATTTTGTACAACCGACCTCAATATAAATGACTAAAAATAACTCCAAACTATTGGTGAGACCTTGATAAAATTTATATGGGACCACATCAGAAGCACCAGCTTTCAACTAAAAAAAGAATCATGGAAATCGGTTCACCCAGAAAGAAGTTATGAGCTAAAACACATAAAGAAAACATACAGTCGAATTGAGTACCGTCTCCTTTTTGAAGTCGGTGGGAAATGTACCTATCACTTCTTGCATACGAAGGCGGCATTGAAAATTTCGAGAATCAAGGAAGTGACACAACATTACCATTTAAAAATGTATTTATTGCTTTTCGAAGTATTCTCCGCGAAATTTGACACATTTTTCCATACGATGGAACCAATAATTGAAGCAACCATTCCATTCGGAAGTTGGGGTCTTCAAAATGGCCGTTTTGTAGGCGTCCACAGCTTCTTCAGGTAATGAAAATCTCTGTCCACGCAATTTATTCTTTATATTAGGAAAAGTATAGAAATTATTAGGGCTTAGGTCGGGGCGTACGGCGGATGGTCTAATAATTCTATGTTTTCTTGCTCTAAAAACTCTTTTGTTCTGTGTGCGGTGTGAGAACACGCATTGTCATAATGGAGGATGATGCGGCGGTTGCAGTTCTCTTTACGGAGTTCAGAAACGACCTGTGGCAAACAAATGCTAGCATACCATTCTGCATTAACCGTTCTTTGTCCCTCAAGAGGAATAGCCGTAACATTTTCGAACACCCAAACACGTGACTGGTTTTTTGTTTCGGGTTCGTACGCGTATATCCAGGATTCGTCACCTGATACGATGTCATATACAGCATTTTAGGATCCTGCGTGGAATCTTTCGAGAGTTCTGACGCACCAAGTAACGCGAGCCGCTTTTTGCTCTTCACAGAGCGAATGCGGTATCCATCGGGAAAACAACTTTTTTACACCTAATTGTTCATGCAAGATTATTTGTATTAGACTCATGCCAGCGATAAATTGTAGTTTTGGATGGGGCTTCATCACCAAATGCAGAAATCATCCGGTCAACACACTGTTTTTGTGTTAAACTACTTCGAAAGTCATAATAAATCATCGCTCTTGAATTTTCTTGAGTAAATTCCATTTTCTCAACGACTAAACAAGTTTGACAAAACCTTGTGACAAGACCGAGAATCTTCTTTTAAATAAATAAATGGTATTTGATTTTTAAAACCAAGGAGTTTTCAATTAAAAAGATTTTAATATGACAGGAACAGTGGAAATATTCCATTCCCGATACTTTTAGTGCAGCCTATGTAGGCATATTGCATATCAAAATGAACTATGGAACAGGGAAAATTCCACCGCATTACGCGAATGCATGCCGGTGGATGCTTTGAATTAGAGTGGTTGACAGTTGTAGTTGATTAGCGGATTTAAACCCACGACTTTAGGTTTGTATATCTGTATTCTTCACCATTAATCTACAATCTAAATAATTTCCCATATGTGCAGATCTCACGAAGTTTTCTTTAACGTTGAGCACGTGGTGTACATAGGGCGCTCGGAAAGTTTTGTTCTGCACGATCTTTAATTACCAATCATTATAAATTCAGAGAGTTTGTCATTCTTAGTCCCACGCTGTCAAAAGTTTATCATAAGAGAAAAAACGTTTTCCTTATTATCTATATCAAATAGTATTATTTTGCATGGGTAGTACGACAGCGAATGGGTTAAAAAATCCATTATTGCATATGCAAAATTTATATTATATATTAATTTTCCACCTGGAACCGCCCCTCAAGTATAACCTATACGTGGTATTTATACGTGGTAGAGCCATGCATACGTGGTAGATCCATGCTGCAGTTATATTGGTAGTGTAGTTGTAGCACGAATGGGCCGGCTCGTTCGGCGAAGGACAACGCTCTCACAGAATACCAGCGTAAAATAACAGCTTAATGCTGCTGTGTTTCGTAAGGTGAATGTAGAGAACCGTAGACCCATTTTACTGGAAAAGAGGCATTCTATCTTTGTCCTCACGGATGACAACGCAACTGCATTTTAATTCGCAAACGAAGTTAGATGTAGATGTCTATGGGTCACAGCAACCACTTACCATCAGATGGACTGTGTGCTCGTTTGTCACCCTTATTCTATAAACATAATATAAAGAACCTTGTAATAAGAAAGAGAATCTTTAAAATCGGTTTATAATTGACAAAAATATTATGCATCCAACATACATTCAAAAAGAATCACAGTCGAGTTTAGAACCTCCACCTGTTTTGAATTCAAATAAAAAGGCTGGAGTTGGCTTATACGAGATTCTTCACCGCCTAACGAAATGAACAAGGTATTTTACAATAACTCCGTGTCTCGTGTTACGACACACACAATAATACTTTTACCTTTGCTTTGTAGAAACATCACCTTGCAATAACTGTCCAAGTATTTTAATAAATAATTATAAATTTTCTTCTTTCATCTTTTTTCCCTCGGTCACTCAAGTGCAAAGAAAGCAGATTTTCGTTTCTTTTGAAGTGACAGACAGCCTGTGTCCAGTAGTACGAGGGGACATATTCAGGTTGTAAGTTTTTATTCGCGGTAGAGCCATGCTGCAGCTATTTTAATTTTATACTTGTAGCATGATTGGGTCGGCTCGACCGGGGAAGGACCATGCTCTCTCTGAATACCAGCATAAAATAGCGGCTTATGTTTCGTATGGTGAGTGTAGAGAACCGGAGACCCTTTTAAAAAAAAGAGGCATTCCATCTTAGTCCTCACGGCTGACAACGCATCTGCATATAGATTCGCAAACGAGGATAGATGTAGATGTCTATAGGCCACGGCAACTACTTAGCATCAGGTGGACTATGTGCTCACTTGTCACCCTTAGCGTATAAAAAAAATCTGCCTATCGTTCTAAACTGAAATGGCTCGTTACTATACTTCAAAGGTGTTACTTCAGAACCATCATAAATAATTCCTATTCTCTGTCATATCTTAAAGATAATTTTAACTTTCCCGTCTCTATTTTTGACCGCATACATTCTCCTAACACTTTTTCTATTAATGTTCCTGAAAATATGATTAGTTTAAAGTTTTTTGTCCTTAATTTGCATCTGCCAACATTTTTTTGTTTTATTCCATTACTCCCAGGGTTTACAGGTGGAGAAGAAAGTAAGTCTGCTCTTTGTAACCGCTAGTTGAAGTTTGCAATAAACGAATAATTATTTATGTAGAATAGCCAAGTATTGTGTTTTGTACCACCGTTTTTAGTGCGCACGGCGAACAAACTTAGGCCGCTTGGCTCTGCCACTTAACAGTGGCAGAGCCAAGCGGCAGCTCTTGCTGTCGCACGGATGGGCCGGCTCGAACCGGGGTGGTACCACGACCTCACAGAATACCAGCGTGAAGTAGAGGTTTACCTCTGCGTTTCGCTTGGTGAGTGCAGGTGGCCAGAGGCCCTTTTTACTGGATATGAGGCATTCCGTCCTAGTCCTCACGGGTGAAAACGCATCTGCATTGATAGATGTAGATGTCTATGGGCCGCAGCAACCACTTACCATCAGGTGGACTGTGTGCTCGTTTCTCACCCTTATCCTAAAAAAAAAACAGGTATTTTCGAGGGACGTTTGAAAAGCCATTTTCCAGCCTAACATGCTTACCATCTAATATCTTAACACTGCTCAACATTACATTAGGTCCTGATATGGTATGCTATTGGCATATTAATAAAAACCACTCATACTTCTACTAAGAGTTAGCACACCTTCTCTGCCGAGGACACAGACCAGGTAAGTACTAGTCTCTTCCGTTACGTTCCATCCTATTGAAGTCCACTGCTGAACATATATCTAGCTGTAGATGTACATGGTAGACCCATTTTGCAGCTATATTAGTAGTACAGTTGTACCATGAATGGGTCGGTTCGACCGGGGAAGGACCACGCTCTCACAGAATACCAGCGCAAAATAGCAGCTTAACACTGCTGTGTCTCGCATGGTGAGTGTAGAGAACTGGAGACCCTTTTTACTAGAAAAGAGGCATTCCATCTTAGTCCTCAAGGATGACAATGCATCTGCATTTTAATTCGCAAACGAGGATAGATGTAGATGTCTATGGGCCACAGCAACCACTTACCATCAGGTGGACTGTGTGGTCGTTTGTCACCCTATCCTAGAAAAAAAATACCATAGTTGCCACGCTTGGCAAGCAGGTTGGCAACCTCGGCTTATTTGTAGTCGTTATTAGGAAGACGCTACTGCCCGTCTCCTATTTTGGTTCCCTATGTCGCCTCTTACGACGTCCACGGGTTGATGTGGGGTAGTGGATATTCTTACGCCGCCACTATACGGCATCATTATTTTACAGTCTCAAATAATAGTGCGTGCACTGCTGTGGTCCAGTGTAAAGGGTATAGAGGGCCAGTATAATTACAAGCTGTAAAAAAATTAAAATAAACATAACATAACATAAACACTGACGCCTGTCACCCAGAGGGGTAGGCAGAGACTACGGACTTCCATTTGGCGCGATCCTGACACACTTCTCTTGCTTCCTTTACATCCATATATCTACTCATACACGCTCGTCGGTTAAAGGTACTCCTAATCTGCCCCATTTTTAATGTATCGCCGATTTGGTCGATAAAACTTTGTCTAGGGCGCCCCTTCCCGACCCTGTTGTACACTTCTGCAACATAGATTTTCTTTGTCACTCTTTCCTCGTTCATTCTTTCTACATGACCAAACCACCGAAGCATTCCTTTCATAATCCTTGTCACAACGTCATCATCATCAAATTAAAATAAATTAAATATAAAAAGGGCTCCACTACTAGAAAAGTGTATTACGATGGTACGGAACCCTTCATGCCTCGCGCATGAAGGGTTCCGACTCGCATTTCGCCGGTTGTTCGTTTCATTGAGTTTCAAATCACAATCGTAGAAGGCCAGTATAACTACAGGCTGTGAGGCATTCTCATATATCGTAGTGTTAAGAGGTGACAACGTATCTGTAGCCGTTGCAAGTATCCTTTGACTGCAGTGGCCACTTAACATTGGCTTGGATGGGCCGTGAGTTCGTTTGTCACTTGTATTTTATAAAAAGACTGGACTGGTGACAAGGGTTAAGAAGTGCCATAAAATAAAAAATGGCGAAAAAACGAAAAAAAATTGCGTACCTTAACGATTGTCTTATCGCCGTATATGTTTTTCGAAATCAAGATGGTATTTTCAAAAAAGGAGGAGGTTCTCAATTTGGAGGTTTATACTTGTTTATGTATGTTCGGGCATAACTCCGTCATATATAAACGGATTTGCAAAATTCTTTTGTGTTCGAAAAAATTTTATTCCAAAATATTCCCATTTAAATTTCTTAAAGATCTGATGATGAGTTTCAGATACAGACAACGGAACTCTTCAATAAATGCCAGCAAATTCAACCGCCATTCCTGCTATCGCATGTTTTATGCATTGTCTACGCAATCACACAACATAACATCACGCCTGTATCATTTAAAGCGATACGCAGATGTGTTCAGTATACCACGCGGTACACCCTCATTTATGTCAAATTTGTAACATTGAAGTCAGTTTTAAAACATTTTTAATTTCACCACTTGTACAGCCATAAGCTCCGTTTAAGAATTACACAACTTCAAAATTGTAGTAAGAAATGTTTAGGTGTAAGTGTAGAAGAACCTCTACATATTTTTAATAGTTAATTTTTGTTTTTAATAACAATTTACTTAGCATATTTTTATAGGATAGGGTGACAAAGGAGCACACAATCCACCTGATGATAAGTGGTTGCTGTGGCCCATAGACATCTACATTTATCCTCGTTTGTGAATCAAAATGCATATGCGTTGTCAACCGTGAGGACTAAGATGGAATTCCCCTTTCCCAGTAAAAAAGGTTTCCGGTTCTCTACACTCACCATACGAAACACAGCAGCGTTAAGCTGCTATTTTACGCTGGTATTCTGTGAGAGCGTGGTCTTTCCCCAGTCGAGCCGACCCATTCGTTCTACAATTATACTACTGACATAGCTGCAGCATGGCTCTACCACGTATAAATTAACAAGTAGCATCCCACACTAGGGATTTACGTCTCTCCCAAGGGACCAAAGTCATACCGTCGGGTCTGTTGCCATCGTCTCTCAATATTCCACAAGGCTCTAAAACCGAAGGAATATTTTTAGAGACACGAGCTCTTAGGATGACATCGTTCAAAGAACCGTGACGGGAAAACCTACCTGCACTTTTGTTACATGAAAGTCCATGGAGCCCAAACTCGTCGACGCTGCTACTACATGGGCACTGGTGAGGTTGACAAATCACCGTTCCTAGACGGATTACTGCGTCGATGCCCAAGCTTTGCCCATTAAGCAATGTGCCGAGGTTACCTGATGGTAAACGTGTAACAAGTGACTAGATTCCTTAGTCGAAACAGCTAGAAAACGGGCCTGATTTTGCTCACTATGGAAATTATGAAACAAATCTTTTTGCATACTCCATACCAACGGAATATCCCACTATTTTTGTTGGTTGACTTCCAGTAAATATAATTAAAATATTTGTTTGTAACAAATTTTAATAGTGCATTACATGAAACAGCGTCTCAGAAATTGCGTCGTAAACATTAACTATTATAATAGAGGCATTGTCTCACTGACATTCACCAGTCAACCCATTTCTAACTACTAAGGGTATCTATTTATCTTAAGGAGTGAAGACGATCTAATATCTACTTGCGGTAGATAATAGCTGTTGTTTACATAACAAATGAAATACACTTAGATGTAGAATTTTGTTCAATCGTGTATAGAAACAGAAACAGAAACTTTTTTATTCAATATAGATTATAAATAATACTTACTGAAAGTCACTCTTTTGTTTAATTACCACTGGTTCTAAAAAAAACCTCTGTCCTGGGAAGAACCAGCAATAAACCCAGAGGGACTTTTTTTTAAATAACAGCTTACAATCATGTATGTTACACAAATTAACAACACAACAAATTAGAACTAGCTTGGTAGCGATCACCACATTTCCGGGGGTTATTATCATCTATAAATTCTTTAATATTATAATAACCCTTTTTACACAAACTTAGCTTAATAAAGTTTTTGAACTTTGAGCGGGTCAAATTATGTATATTTTCTGGAATTTTGTTGTAAAAGCGTATACATCGCCCCAAGAATGAATTACTGACTCGATAGAGTCGAGTAAATGGTACTATTTAATGAAAATCTCTTTTAGAATAAGAGAAGAAATCCCTCAATTGAAACGGCTTTCACTCTGAGATATACTATGTTTCAGTACCGACTTTAGAAACTATTTGATTCTGAGGACGTTATTATTTTTATTTATATTTTTCTTTTAAATAAAAGTTATTTTTTCTTTTGATATATTCAAAGCATTATTAAGGATTTGTGATGTGTTGCTAAATATATATTTCTTTATAATATTCGAATGACAAACAGTCCACATGATGGTAGTGACGTTTCATGAACACCTGTAATAAACTTTAAACAAAGAGGGCATTGACATTCCTGAAGGCTAAGATTTTATAAACCAATTACGACTTTTTTCTGCTATTCTAAACCAGTGCTTAACTACAATGCCCTCTGATTGTAAGTGGTAAGTGGTGATGTAGCCTTAGATGATTAAGCGTACTAATTTAACAAAAGCCTATTCGACTTTTTTAGAGCAGAAAACAGTAGATTTTTAAATCGACTGTTAGTTTTTTTCTTGTTGTATTTATTTATTTATTCATTTAACTTTTTTGTACCTTATAAAATATATAAGTACAAAAGGCGGACATAATGCTTAAAGCATTCTCTGCCTGTCAACCTTGAGGAGTGGAAAAACATCGAAGGCGGTTATTATAATACATAACAGTAAAGAATAAGAAATATAATGAATTTAGAAATTATAGCATATAAACATAAAGGTAAAAAATACATCTACCATATATATATATATATATATATATATATATATATATATATATATATATATATATATATATATATATATATATATATATACCACTTACACACATATATATACACATATACACATATAAATACATATATACACACAAATATACATATATACGTAAAAAACATATGATGATGAAATTAGCTACTAACACAGATTAACTAAGATGATGACGCCAACTTAGGAATTCTTTACGACTTTCAAAAAATGTTCTTGTATGTACGAAGATATTGCGTATCGCAATATCTTCGTCAATTTTGAACCAATTTAAATGATTTATTTTTATAAAATAGTGTATTCTTCAATATTTATCTCTACATAGTATAAAACAAAGTCGTTTCCCTCCGTCTCTACACTTAGATCTTTTGAATTACGCAACGGATTTCAATCTTATTTTCATTTACAGACGGAATGATTTCAAAGAAAAGTTTATATGTATAATAAATGCATATTATACATTATATAATTCTTCTGTCCGTATGTATGTGACTGAACTCCTCCTAAACGGCTGGACCGATTTTGATTAAATTTTATGTGTGTGATTTAGTTGATGCCATCAAAAACAAAGCTTGTAATAAAGCCAAATCTCGCAACTAAGTTCTTCTACCGTAAAAAGTTGTGAGATCCATGTAATACCAAGTCGGTTAATTTATTCAGTCCCTACTTAAGGGTCCTTCTGTTTTAAATTATTACGTAATTAGCTAACCTAACAAAATCTTATAGTGACCATATCAATATCAAAAATCTTTTTATGTTTTAAATAAATAAATTGACTTGGCAATCGCTCTAAACAATCCAATTTAATATAATATGTATTACTTGAGAGATACATTGTTTTCATGCGATGGCCAAGTCAATCTATTTATTTAAAATATAAAAGATTTTTAGTATTGATATGGTCACTATAAGACTTTGTTGAATTTGAACCTTTGAAAATTCAGGCTTCTAGTTTTATCCACAACAAAGTTATAGGGTTTCGAAAATGGCCTGAACTGCTTCGAGAAAAGGATGGTACGGCCGTGCTGCTTTTTGCTCGACTTGGCGGGGGCACTCCCGTGCCCCCAGATTAGAGAATGGTTTAGATTCACAATTGGACCCGGTAGGTGGCGTTGTTGCCGAGATCCAGGAATTAACCGTGTAAACCCGGGGATGATCACTAGGCTCGAATTAAATCAAAATCTGAAGAATAATCCATCTTCAAGTGTGGAAAAATAGGGGATGAAGTTTCCAGTGTAACTATTTCGACATTATTCGAGCTTGTCTTTAAACTATTAACTTTTAATAAAAAGTAAAAGCCGAATTCAAAAAATAAAAAAAATAATTTCCACACAATGGTTTTTCATTCTCCTATCGGAGTACCAGACGTACTGCAGGTTACCATCCACACTTAGTTGAAATTCCAAATATTCCCACTAAGCGTTCTAAGTAAGCCGAGAAGTGGAATACCCTGCCGGCGTCTGTTTTTCTGAGTGCCTATAACCTGGACCATTTCAAGGTGCGTGTTAACAGGCTTCTTCTGGTCAAACACACTCCATCGTAGACCTCATCTATGCCCTCGGCCCAGATGGAGGTCATGAGTTGGTCATGAGAGCCAGATGGAGGCCATTTTTTAAAAAATGGCTTCTGAATCTGCTTTAATACTGTACACAATGTGTTCAAACCGACATCTGAAACTATTAAATGGATTTTTTTTGTTTAAGTTCTTTGAGTCAGCTTATAACTTTTGAACGTCATTTTTTTTGCAATCCGTAATTATACTTATCATATACAAAAAACATTATGGTGAAAGCTGCCTTAAGACAGCCCTTAAGATTTCCATATATGGGCAAAGACATTTTTGGAGGATAGATCTATCTAGATATACATAATCATTCACACCTGTCTCCCAGAGGGGCAGACAGAGTCTATGGATTTCCGTTTGGCACGATCCTGACACACCTTTCTCTACTCCTTCACGTTCATACCTACGCACACATACTCGTCGGTTAAGGGTACTCATAATTTGGCAATTTATCGCTAATTCGGTCGATAAACTTCCGTGTAGGGCAACAGGCGACTTGGCAACTATAACGTTCACTCCTCCAACATAAATTTTATTTATCACTCTTTCCTTGTTCATTCTTTCTACATGACCAAATCATCTTGCAAATCACACTTGTTTCTTATCACACAATATTTCACATGTATAACACTTCAGTAAAAATATATTTCAAGTAAACTAAACGAGTACCAGATATATATATCTTAATTTAGATTTACATTTATATAAAAATTTATACTACAATATACTAGATGAGTAGGAGTGTATATTAAGCCATGTGTGAATGAATTTTTCATTTTTAAATATCTACGTAAAATGCTCATAGTTGGTCTTATTACAAAGAGAGGTTTATTGATATTCTGGGTTTAAATAAGAGTCTTTGTTACGAAAGAATGCCCTAAGACGTGGTAGAGTCATTCTGCAGCTATAGAATAGAATAGAATAATTTTTATTCAATATACATTACATGTGTAATTCTTATTGAAAGTCATTTTTTACTATACCACTGGTTCGAAAAAAACCCTCAGTCCTGGGAAGAACCAGCAAGAAACCCAGCGGGACTTTTTTTTAAATAAATTTTACAATATAAATGATTACGAACTATTTACAAAATTTATTTTAGAAACTGCTTGGAAGCGACCACCTCATTCCCAGGGGTTATTATCAACCATGTATTCATTTATACTATAATAACCCTTTTTATACAGTTTCAGCTTAATAAAACATTTAAACTTGGTAATAGAGAGAACCTGTACACTTTCCGGGACCTTGTTGTAATAGCGTATACATTGCCCCAAGAATGAATTACTGACTCTGTGGAGTCGAGAAACTGACATCACTAGCTTGTGTTTGTTCCTAGTGTTTACAGAATGTATATCACTTTTTTTACTAAAACTATCTTTGTTTTTGTGAACATACATTAAATTTTCGTAAATATACTGAGAGGCCAAAGTTAATATATTAATTTCTTTAAATTTATCTCTAAGAGACTCTCTCGGTTTTAGATTATAAATAGCTCTAACGGCCCTCTTCTGTAAAACAAAAATAGTTTCTGAATCAGCCGCATTTCCCCATAGCAAAATCCCATAAGACATGATGCTATGGAAATAACTAAAATAAACTAATCTAGCTGTCTCGACACTAGTGAGACCTCTAATCTTTTTTACAGCATAGGCTGCAGAACTTAGTCTCTTTGCTAATTTGGATATATGGGGGCCCCCCTGAAGCTTTGCGTCAAGAGTGATGCCAAGAAAAACAGTGGATACAACAGGGCTCAATTCCTCCCCATTTAAAACACACATTTGTATTCAGATTCTTAACATTCGTTGTTATAAATTTAACACAATTAGTTTTATTTCCGTTCAAATGCAGATTATTAACGTTAAACCAATGCACTAATTTTGATATAGCATTATTCACTTCGTCACATTTAAATGATTGACGTTTAAGTTTAAGTTTAAGTATATTATGGTTGTAGCACGAATGAGTCGGCTCGACCGGCGTAGGACCATGCTCTCCGATAATACCAGCGTAAAATAGAAACTTAATGCTGCTGTATGTGTAATAGTATAAAATAGTGTAATGAATCGGAGACCTTTTTCACTGGAAACGATACTTTCCATCTTAGTGCTTAGGGGTGACAACCCATCTGCATTTTGATTCTTAATTGAAGAGAAATGTAGACGTCCTTGGACCACAGCATCCAACTACCATCAACAGTACTGTGTGCCTGTTTGTCATCCTTATTCCATAGAAAAAAACACGCGGTGCCACAGTCTTCGCAAAATTTTGCATTTGCTATGGAATTCCACACTTTAAGTTTTAGTCCACATATTTTTCTAAGGACTTCTTTATTGAAACAGACTCTAGCTTAAATATTAGATTATTTAAATAAGACGGAATATACCTTTTAAATTACTTCATATATTATTTATTTTTTGTATCTCACGAAAAGAAAGTAATAAACAAAAATCAATCAAGCCCAAGGTCATCTTTGTGCCTATGCCAGGAGTTGTTAGGAGCACTACACTCTTCGTTGTTTACAAGTATGTTTACCCAAGATAAATTATCATCCCGCTAAGTAATTCCAGCTGCGACCGTGAGGTCAATAAACGGATCCAACTCGAAATAACGTTCGGGAGATTACGGCACATGTTCTCGTCATGTACACCTCAAAACTTGAAAACAAGAGAGTACCTGATGGTACTCACACTGATGTGTGAGTGACCTGTGATGCCATATGAGTTTGAGACGTCCTCCTTCATCGCTGCCCATATGGGAAAGCTCAAGGTTGCTCAGCGAGCTTTGGAAAAACTGCAAACTGTAACTGTAACTACAGTAAGCCGACATGCCAATGTGCCGGCCATGTAGCTCGAAAAACCGACAACCGATAGAGAAGAAAGCTTCTCGGGTGGTTACCTCGAACTGGTATCATAAGTATAGGGCTGCCTCACACAAGGGAAGAAGACCTGGTAAGAAATGCAAAAGCCGATGGATGCAGGTGTTTCAGAAACATACTGTGAGGCATTTCTTTGCGTAAGCCTATTTTTAGAAGTGGATTTTTAATAGGGTGCTTTGTATAATGCTTTGTGGAAATATGTATAATTTCACCGTGAAATTATTTGGCATGGTATTATTGCGACGTCATGAAAGTTAGGTATTACAGTTGCTAATAATGTGATCAGAATATTTTTCCATGTGCAATTTATATATTATACAAAACGCCTCGACGATTCACGAGAATCCTGACGTAGATACTGTCTTTTTAGATTTTGGGTAAACTATTTATAACAAGATTCCGTGTAAAGTAACTGATTTTCCTTTTAAAAGATTCAAAACGCATGTCAATTTTTATGAAATAGGACATAATAATCTAGACGACTATTTGAATGATTAGAATTCGTGAACACAATGAGCTTCTATAGACATATAGATAAGGGTGACAAACGAGCACACAGTCCACCTGATGGTAAGTGGTTGCTGCGGCCCATAGACATCTACATCTATCCTCGTTTGCGTATCAAAATGCAGATGCGTTGTCACCCGTGAGGACTAAGATGGAATGCCTCATTTCCAGTAAAAAGGGCCTCCGGCCACCTACACTCACCAAGCGAAACGCAGAGGTGAACCTCTACTTCACGCTGGTTTAAATTGTATACTTGTTTGTATCTTTGCTTTTTCCGCCGCTTTTTCTCACAAGGTCTCCCCGCAGTAGGGACTTATTGAGGCGATAGCGATGCATTAGCGTTTAAAAAATTGACCTGTAAAATCCTTTTTGAATAAAAATATTCACGTTGACCTTGATTAGACAAAACATCTTCCCGATAACAACAAAATTATTAAAAAATTGCGGTTGCCAACCTGTTTGCCAAGCGTGGCAACTGTTGCAAAATTTCCCCTACGAGGGTGTCAGCAACTTTTATAAGCTGTAATGAATGGATGGATGGAAACAAACATCATAATTGTAAACCACTTCACGGAATATTCACGCTATATTGTAATTTAAATTGTATTTAAATTGTTACTGTTTTATATATTATACCAGTTAACTCTTTTGTATTTTTGAAGAATATAACGTTTAATTATGCATAAGAAACTTTGCTACATGGCTTACGAAGATAACGTAAAAATGAAATAAATGTAGAGACACAAGAACTTTGCGATTGAAAATTTTGTCTGCATATCTAAGTCATCATTTCTTCGTATAAAACTTCTTTTAGAATTTATTTCAATTCTTATAACATATATTGTTATTTCAAATTCATGATTGAAGAAATGTGTTCTAATTACTTAATAAGTAATACCAATATTGCATTTAGTGTAAAGAAAAATTTTGCAATTATAAATAAACTTTATTTGTCTCATAGCAGAATCCTACACAAAATAAAAAAAAATATTAAAGTTACCTAAATTAACGTTCTCGCGTAGGAAATACGAAATAAACTTATATTCTATTTTATACTTATCGTAAATTAATATACTTCTACACAGCATTTTAAATTTTACAAAAGAACGCGTTAATTTAAAATGAATTAATTTAGAACTATAAATACACATACATTTTAATATTTAATAAATAAAAACATTAATAATAATTTACTTACCCATTGTTTATGATATTCACGCTATGGTAGTAAAACTTTCGATCATACACAATCTACTTTGTTCGAGTTTTCTCGAAACCTTTGAGCGGGAGCTACGGCCACCCTCACCGAAGGCTACATACGTACTAAATGAAAGGACTGATAGAGTTTGCAGAAGAATATAACATATTTAAGCTAACATATAATGACAATTAATACTTACTTAGTATTGTTAAAATTTCAACTATGATATTATTTCTTTTACACACACACAAACTTTGTTTTATTAACCTATAAGCTATTTTCTTGATAATTTTGAAATAAGTAGATTATTTTCTTTATTGGTTTTTACATAATTAAAGTATCCATCTATCCTCAATTACAGCCTTTAAAAGTCCACTGTTGAACATTGGCCTCCTCACATAGATTGCCTCATAGAGGGGATTTTGCCATAGTTTCTACGCTTGGTAGGTCGGCAACATCACTTTTTTATTATTTTAATTTGTTATCAGGATGAAGCTTCTGCTCATCTCTTGTTCCACTTTCCCTCTTTTTATAGACATCTACATTTATCCTCGATTAAGGATCAAAATGAAGATGCATTGTTATCCCAGAGAACTAGGATGGAATGCCTCGTTTCCAGTAAAAGAAGTCTCAGGTTATCTACACTCACCATACAAAACACGGCAGCATTAAGCTGCTATTTTACTCGGGTATTCTGTGAGAGCGTGGTCCTACCCAGGTCGATTCGTGCTACAACCATAATATAGCTGCAATATGGCACATAGGAGGTTCAGGTGAGCCGTAACAGCTCAGCGTCTAAGTGCTAATTTGTCTACGTGCAATTTATGTCTACAAAATGCCTTGTTTATAAAACTGAAACAACAAACAAACTTACAGTTCTGATGGAATACTGCTACCGCAGTCTGTGTACACCTGCGGCTTACTTCAAACAAAGAAGACTATATTTGCGTTATCACTTCTGAAGACTAGGATGAAATGTCTCACAGCCTTTTTTTATAGGATAGGGTGACAAACGAGCACATAGTCCACCTGATGGTAAGTGGTTGCTGTGACCCATAGACCTACATTTATCCTCAATAAAGAATAAAAATGCAGATGCGTCGTCACCTGTGAGGACTAAGACGTAATGCCTCGTTTCCAGTGAAAAGGGTCTCCGGTTCTCTACACTCACCATACGAAACACAGCAGCGTTAAGCTGCTATTTTACGTTGGTATTCTGTGAGAGCGTGGTCCTTCCCCGGTCGAGCCGACCCATTCGTGATACAACTATACCACTAATATAGCTGCAGCATGGCTCTACCACGTCCAAAACTTACTTATTATAAGCCAGTGCTTGTCCACAATCCCACCTGGGGTAAGTGGTGATGCAGCCCTTGATGGTAAGTCGCACTGTCTTAGCGTAACATAAGCGAAGTAACTGTCGAAGCGTAGCTAATAAGATCATTTATGCTACAGTTTATGATAAACAAATACATGATTTTAATCCTGGTTACTACACATACATACATACATCTAACCACTCCTCTTTTCCGTAGGGGTAGGCAGAGACCACTTATTTCCACTTGCTACAATCCTTACATACTTGTTTCGCTTCGTCCACTTTCATTATTCTCTTCATACATGCTCTACGGTTTAGGATATTCTTGACCTGGCCTGTTTTCAAGACGTCCCAGTTTTGGTTTTGAATTGTCCGCCTAGGTCTACCCCTTCCAACACTTTCATTCACACTCGCCTTATACACTTTTTTCGTTAATCGTTCTTCATTCATTCTCTCGACATGGCCAGACCATCTCAGCATACCTTTCTCAATTTTTGTCACTACATCTTCTTTCAGATCTGGTTACTAGACTACATAAAATTAGTAATTTATTAAACGGTAAACACTTTTAAAACAAAATCCCGGAAAATGTTAAATATAATAAATAGGGTATTATAAGGTTAAGTTCATACTACAAATTATATGAGACGCGTTATGTTGAATTAGACTGGCGTTACCATCTCTCAACAGACAGGCGGATAGACAATCGCTGCACATGACGCCTGACGTTGTTCTCGGTTGCCGATTAAGGTATATAGCACTAGCTGTTCCCCGCGACTTCGCCCGCGTGTAATTTAGGGTTTTAATTTTGTTGCACGGAACCCAATTATTTTTGAAAATATAAGTAGCCTAAGTTACTCCTTGTAACATGAGCTATCTAGCAGTGAAAGTCCCGTCATAATCGGTCCAGCAGTTTCGAAGATTAGCCGTAACAAACAGAAAGACAGACAAAAATTTAAAAAATTGTGTTTTTGTTATACGTACCGTATATACTTTCATAAGCATTTAGTAAAAAGCTGTTATTTTGACATTACAAACAGACACTTTAATTTTATTTATTTGTATATATTTGTTCTAATCGTGTTTCGGTGATATCGCTATCTGTGGAAGCTTTGAGTATTTAGATCTATGTCGCATTTCCCAAAGTCGCCGCCCCCGACACCCACTGAATGAAATGGTGTGATAATTTCACTTACTTGATGATATTATTAATAGTTTTCTTTTTTCTTTAGTAGTATCACTTTTATGAGTACAAACTTATGACCAAGAATTTAAAGGCCCTCATATTTTCTTCTAAGACTTACAATGAACGAACTGCTTCTGTTTCTCTACCAGTTACTACTATCCATTGCAAGGCAGAAATTGGTTGGCAGTTTTAAATATTGAATATAATATGAAATCTATAAATACAAATCAAATTGAAGCGTCTGTCTGTAATATCGAAATAATAGTCTTATTTTGACCTGAGGGGGTATTTACATAGGTGATAATTTGAATATTTTTGTCTGTGTATCTGTCTGTCTGTAATTAAACTCACAGAATACCAGCGTAAAATGGCAGCTTGACACTGCTGTGTTTCGTGTGGTGAGTGTAGAGAACCGGAGACCCATTTTACTGGAAAAGAGGCACTCCATCTTTGTCTTCACGGGTGACGACGCATCTGCATTTTGATTCTTTATTGAGGAGAAATGTAGATGTCTATGGGTCACAGCAACCACTTACAATCAGGTGTACTGTGTGCTCCTTTGTCACCGTATCCTATAAAAAAAACTTCACGAACAGATAGAAAGTAATACCAGTAGTGCCAGAAGTGAACAAGGCTATATTTTATCCGGAAAACTCGGAGATATTTTTAAATAAGTAAATTGATAAGATGAAATAAAAGGTTTTCGATGATTACCTTTAATCTGAATCGAAAGCCACATTATTAGATATTATTCAGATGAAGCCAGAGCGGGTCGCTAATTACATAATAAGAACTTTAATAAAAAACATAACGACGGTTCCGTGGCGCAGTGGGCTAGTAATGAGTTACGGCAGTGAGGGCCGCGGGTACGAATCCCGCGCGGAACAAGTAATTTATGGCCTAGAAGTAATAGTTATTCCGGTCTGGATGTTTCTCGTTATGAATATTATGTATAAAAAACTGCCTTTTTATAGGATAAGGCTGACAAACGAGCACACAGTCCACTCGATGGCAAGTGGTTGCTGCGGCCCATAGATATCTACATCTATCCTCTATTACAAATCAAAATGCAGATGCGTTGTCACCCGTGAGGACTAAGATGGAATGCCTCATTCCCAGTAAAAAGGGTATCCGGTTCTTTACACTCACCATACAAAATACAGCAGCGTTAAGCTGCTATTTTATGCTGGTATTCTGTGAGAGCGTGGTCCTTCCCCGGTCGAGCCGACCCATTCGTGCTACAACTATACTAATATAGCTGCAGCATGGCTCTACCACGTAAAATACAAGGAAAAGGTCTAGTATGGGGGTAATATTTTAAAAAACTACCACCAACACCAGTACACTAGGCAATACACACCACCGTCGATAATTCTAATGTAAATTAGACTCTGACCGCAGTGGTGCTCTCCTAACTAGTGAAGATACATCAATTTATTTTATGACGCGGATCCTAGCTAAATAATTTTTATCATTATTATAATGGATTTCCGCAAAGTAACCCCTCATTCTATTAAATACCGTTAAAATATTGGCAAAGATATAAAATTATTAGTATTCCTGGATAAAAAATGGACAACGTTTTGACTGCCTACTTTTTAATCGAATCGACTCAGAACTTTTTTCTAGGTGAACCGATTTTGTTGATTCTTTTTTTAAATTTCAAAACTGGTACTTCTCATGTGTTCGCATATAAATTTTATCAAGAAATGACAAGTAGTGTTTTTGTTTCCTTTAATAATACGTATTTAATTGACTTCAACTACATTAATGATGTTCTCATTTTATTTATATTGAGGTCGGTTGTATATTTTTTTTTATTTATCACTTCTTTTTAAGTTTGTCTTGGTTGTCACTATAATATTATTAAAAAAAACGTACTGACGCCACAACACCAACACAACAAAAACGCTACTTAATCGATTCATTGCTCTCAAATCTCTTGCGACCAGACTCTAATTACTTAGTAACACAGCAGACCGTTAAACACCCGCGTGACTGAATTAACAATCTTACGCGTACGTATTATATGGTCCTCTTTTATTGCAACTTAATTTATTAGAATGTTTTGAAAGTATGATTGCTCTGTAAACATGATTAATGTCTTGTCAGTCCATGGATGTCAAATTCAGAACATTGGCCTCTCTCAAGAAGAGTTACTTTGTACTTACATACTTAGGCAATTTTAGTGTTCCGTACCTCAGAAGAAAAAATCGTATAGGATCACTTTGTTGTCCGTCCATTTGTCCCTCAAAACGTTTTCGAAGAAGTAATAGAGGCATATCAAGTCATAATTATTAAAGAATACTAATGTCTATGTAAATCCAGTCCAAAAGAGAAGCTATGTTTGAGCGTACAAATCTCTTACTGCAGGCAGTCTTCGAATGGGCCAATGCCATTCTTGACAGCCTCTTGTCTTCAAATCATAAACGTGCTCTTTACCGCTAAAAGGAAACCCCTCATCCTGGCTGCTACTTTTCGGAATGTATGTATCTATATTCGCAAGCATGTGTTATTTTTAATTACCAATCTGCCAGCCTAATGGGGCTAATTATTCTCTTTTTCTCGGAATTGATAATGATGATGACATATTACCGTTTCAGCCTATCAAAAGTAGACTGTCTTATCAGGGGGATATTTGCCATAGTTGCCATGCTTGGCAGGTGGGTTGGCAACCTTAGTTTATTTTTTAGTTGTTATTTGTTGTTAGGATGACGCTGCTGCTGATCTCCTGATTTGTTATCCTCTAATTAATAGAATCGGGCGTTACTTTGCGGAAATCCATTATAATGGGGTTGTTATAAACTAATGGGCTGTAATGATGATGATAAACTAATTTTCTTAATTCCGCGTAAAGAAAGAGACTGATGTGTCCTGCCCAGTTTTAAGGGGACCTCCCACAAGGGGACCTCCCACCCTCCCTCAATCGAGCGCAATATACTCGTCGCCGTCAATGCCAGCACCGTCAACCCCAGGTAGTGCTGGGGATGGCAGTGCTGTGATTGACGGCGACGGGTATAGTGCGCACGATTGAGGGAGGGTGGGAGGTGCCCTTAAAACTGGGCAGGACACATCATTTACTTTCTTTACGCAGAACTAAGCAAATTAGTTTATAATAACCCAATTGTTATCCTCTGTCGAATCTTACGACGCCTACGGGGTGATATGGGCTAGTGTATTTCTTACACCACCACTACGCGGTCAATATATCATTTACAAAAACAAACACCAATAACTATATGGTTAACACAATATTTTTATTACTATGATTATTTTCTCGGTTAACATCAATTTATTGACGTATGTGCTTTGAGCAATATAGTCATGGCTGTAAATTATTCCGTATTTGTTAACCAATTTTCTCTTGTATTGCATGCCGTGCGCAAAGCGCATAGGTATGTTCTACTAGCGCCTATAAATCAAGATTCCAACGTTTTGTCGCATGAAATCGTATCTAGCAATCATATTATACATATAAATGATATAAAAAGCACATTGTCAGAAAGATAAATGATTGTTGAACTTATTAATATATTTTTTAAATCGATTAATTGCTATTTTTACATAAAAAAGGGGTTTTGGTGGCTTATGGTGTGGATTTATTAAGTCCTCAAGGCTTGGTAAACACAATAACTTTTGAAAATATCAATTGTTTAACTCAATCTATTTTTTAATCTCTTCATCTATCATGTGGGAAGCCACTGAATGTAAATGGCAGTGTAATTTTGTTTTGTTTAGCTATAATTAATTTCTTTCGGCTCCAATTTTCGGCTCCAAACAGCCTTGTGTTAGAACTTATTTCAGTAAACAGAGACTGCCTGTGGCTCGCTCACTCGCTCGTTTAGTTCTGCGCATGGGCATGCAACTTAGAACATTATTTTACGAACAAAAGGATACGTTTTATGTGCTTCCATCTACATTCCGAAGCGCTAAGCTAGACTTATTTTAATCTTACTAGAGGCCACTTATATATTAAGACTATGCATAAGAAATATATTGGATAATCCAATTGGGCATACCTTAAGCGCATTAAAAAAATTACGTATAACATGATTATACGGAATTTTTAAAGTAGTTTAAATACATTTCGACAGCACTATCGGCTTCAACGTCCTCGAAAACCATGAAAATGACACCCGTGATGAAAAAAAAATTGATACCTATTGCAGCCGCCATCTTGAATTTACATTTCGACAACCCTATCGGCTTCAACTCTCTCGAAAACCATGAAAATGACACCCATGATGAATAAAATTGATACCTACTGCAGCCGCCATCTTGGATTTACATTTCGACAGCACTATCGGCTTCAACACTCTCGAAAACCATGAAAATGACACCCAAAATGAAAAAATTGGTACCTACTTCAGCTGCCGTCTTGGATTTACATTTCGGCAGCACTATCGGCTTCAACACCCTCGAAACTCATGAAAATGACACCCATGATGAAAAAATTGATACCTTTTGCAGCCGCCACCTTGGATATACATTTCGACAACCCTATCGGCTTCAATTCTCTCGAAAACCATGAAAATGACACCCATGATGAAAAAATTGATACCTTTTGCAGCCGCCATCTTGGATTTACATTTAGACAGCACTATCGGCTTCAACTCTATCGAAAACCATGAAAATGACAACCAAGATGAAAAAATTTATATCTATTGCAGCCGCCATCTTGGATTTACATTTCGACAGCACTATCGGCTTCAACACCCTCGAAAACCATCAAAATGACACCCATGATGAAAAAATTGATACCTGTTGCAGCCGCCATCTTGGATTTACATTTCGACAGCACTATCGGCTTCAACACCCTTGAAAACCATGAAAATGACACCCAAGATGAAAAAATTGATATATTTTGCAGCCGCCATCTTGGATTTACATTTCGACAACACTATCGGCTTCAACACCCTCAAAAACCATGAAAATGACACCCATGATGAAAAAATTGGTACCTAATTCAGCCGCCGTCTTGTATTTACATTTCGACAGCACTATCAGCTTCAACACCCTCGAAAACCATGAAAATGACACTCATGATGAAAAAATTTATACCTATTGCAGCCACCACCTTGGATTTACATTTCGACAGCACTATCGGCTTCAGCACCCTCGAAAACCATAAAAATGACACCCATGATGAAAAAATTGATACCTATTGCGGCCGCCATCTTGGATTTACATTTCGACAACCCTATCGGTTTCAACACCCTCGAAAACCATGAAAATGTCACCCATGACAAAAAAAAATTATACTACTTGCTTTTAGTACGTACTACTATTATTTATTCTGTGCTTTTAAATATTGTAATAAAAAAATGTCTTATTATTATTATAATTAAGTATTTAAGAAATTTGGTTATTCGAATATTGTGTATTTGTACAGCGATTTTTTTGAGCCGCTGCAAACAACCGATACAATGTCCACTCACGAAGGTGACTGCAGGAAGACTGAAGCCAAACCAGTGGGCCAGTGGCATAACAGTCCATACTATAATTTTTCTTAGAGGTATTATTATGTCATGACAGTTTGTCCATGTTGCAGTAGATGTCGCTTTTTTAAATTTAGCCTTGCTAGGCCAATTTAGAATCAAACAAATTAATGAATAGTTTAAAATACAATCGAACCTTGCTAACTTACTATTTTGTTACAAAACAAATTTGTAATTAAATTTTCAGTATAATTTATTTATTTTACATTATTCCCTATATATAATGTACTCTGTGAGCCAAACTAAACTACTCATTACTACTCTGTGGCTGTAGCTTCCCATTTACAGAATTAATTTGTATACGAGGCTCACAAATCAACGAAAATTTCGCCATTTTGGAGCCGAAAAAAATTAATTATAGCTAAACAAAACAAAACTACACTGACATTTACATTCAGTGGCTTCCCACATGATAGATGAAGAGATTAAAAAATAGATTGAGTTAAACAATTAATATTTTCAAAAGTTATTGTGTTTACAAGCCACAGGGACGTGATAAATCCACACCATAAGCCACTAAAACCCTTTTATTTATTTAAAAATAGCAATTAATCGATTTTAAAAAATTATTAATAAGTTCAACAATCATTTATCTTTCTAACAATGTGCTTTTTATATCATTTATATGTATAATATGATTGCTAGATACGATTTTATTCGATAAAATGTTGGAATCTTAATTTTTAGGCGATAGTAGAACACACCTTGCGCTTTCGCTTAAGGTATGCAATAATCCACGAGCACTACGCAGTTAGTAGCGGTCACTGGTAGTTATGCTTAAATTGTTATTAATATTTATTGAACATTATTTATTTTTAGAAAATGCCATTTTATCTGTGTTTTCAGACAATGAAAAACTGCTAAAATATTATTAGAATACGAAGGTAAATTTCGCCACAACGCACAAGGTTATAATAGCTCAGGTGGAATATCGGACCCTGGATCGCGTCCAGCAGGTGTGTTTATTTTTTCCCTTTCTTTCAAGTTCCTTCTTTTGTAAGCGCCGTCTGTTATGCAAAGCACGACACTAAAGAAAATTAAATTTGAGTCGCGGATCTACCTCTAGTATAAATAGAGTAATCTATGGTTCGGCGTCAATCGCCGTTGTGAGTGGATACTGTATTGGTTGTTTGCAGCGGCTCAAAAAGATCGCTGTACAAATAAATACAAAATATTCGAAAAACAAATTTCATACATACTTGATTATTATAATAATCAGAGATTTTTATTACAATATTTTAAAAGCACAGAATAAATAATAGTAGTACGTTCTAAAAGTAAGTAGGATGTAATATTTATACTTGAATACGTCTTGGATTTTTTGGAGTGACATGAATGATGATATGATCCTATAAAAAAAATGATGATCATATGAGCATTATGAGTCGTGCACTTTGGATTCTTCAAAATGAAGTTTGACATAAAATTATCGGAAAATTGGAAGTATAATAAGGTTATTAGTGAAAATTTGTGTATATTTATTATACTTTAAAAAAATTCAAAGCGCAAGGTATGTTCTACTATCGCCTAAAAATTAAGATTCCAACGTTTTATCGAATAAAATCGTATCTAGCAATCATATTATACACATAAATGATATAAAAAGCACATTGTTAGAATGATAAATGATTGTTGAACTTATTAATATTTTCTTTAAATCGATTAATTGAAATTTTTAAATAAAAAAGGGTTTTAGTGGCTTATGGTGTGGATTTATCATGTCCCTGTGGCTTGTAAACACGATAACTTTTGAAAATATCAATTGTTTAACTCAATCTATTTTTTAATCTCTTCATCTATCATGTAGGAAGCCACTGAATGTAAATGGCAATGTAATTTTGTTTTGTTTAGCTATAATTAATTTTTTTCGGTTTCAAAATGGCGAAATTTTTGTTGATTTGGTAGACTCCTATGTAAATTATTTCTGTAAATGGGAAGCTACAGCCACAGAGTAATTTAGTTCGGCCATAGATAAGAGTGGTTCGGCTTCAGTCGCCGTAGTGAGTGGACATTGTTTCGGCTCAAACAATGCGGCTCAAAAAGATCGCTGTAAAAATACACAATATTCAAATAACCAAATTTCTTAAATACTTGATTATAATAATAATAAGAGATTTTATTATTACAATATTTTAATAGTACAGATAAATAATAGTAGTAGGTACGTACTAAAAGTAAGTAGTATACATTTTTTTGTCATGGGTGACATTTTCATGTTTTTCGAGGGTATTGAAACCGATAGGGTTGTCGAAATGTAAATCCAAGATGGCGGCCGCAATAGGTATCAATTTTTCATCATGGGTATCATTTTCATGGTTTTCGAGGGTGCTGAAGCCGATAGTGCTGTCGAAATGTAAATCCAAGGTGGCGGCTGCAATAGGTATTAATTGTTTCATCATGGGTGTCATTTTCATGGTTTTCGAGGGTGTTGAAGCCGATAGTGCTGTCGAAATGTAAATCCAAGATAGCGCCTGAAGTAGGAACCAATTTTTTCATCATGGGTGTCATTTTCACAGTTTGCGAGGGTGTTGAAGCCGATAGTGTCGTCGAAATGTAAATCCAAGGTGGCGGCTGCAATAGGTATTAATTTTTTCATCATGGGTGTCATTTTCATGGTTTTCGAGGGTGTTGAAGCCGATAGTGCTGTCGAAATGTAAATCCAAGATGGCGGCTGAATTAGGTACCAATTTTTTCATCATGGATGTCATTTTCACAGTTTGCGAGGGTGTTGAAGCCGATAGTGCCGTCGAAATATAAATCCAAGATGGCGGCTGCAATGGGTATCAATTTTTTCATCATGGGTGTCATTTTCATAGGTTTCGAGTGTGTTGAAGCCGATAGTGCTGTCGAAATGTAAGTCCATGATGGCGGCTGCAATAGATATCAATTTTTTCATCATGGGTGTCATTTTCATGTTTTTCGAGGGTGTTGAAGCCGATAGTGCTGTCGAAATGTAAATCCAAGATGGCGGCTGCAATAGGTATCAATTTTTTCATCATGGATGTCATTCTCATGGTTTTCGGGGGTGTTGAAGCCGATAGTGCTGTCGAAATGTAAATCCAAGATGGCGGCTGCAATGGGTATCGATTTTTTCATCATAGGTGTCATTTTCATGGGTTTCAAAGGGTGTTGAAGCCGATAGTGCTGTCGAAATGTAAATCCATGATGGCGGCTGCAATGGGTATCGATTTTTTCATCATAGGTGTCATTTTCATGGGTTTCGAGGGTGTTGAAGCCATAGTGCTGTCGAAATGTAAATCCAAGATGGCGGCTGCAATAGATATCAATTTTTTCATCATGGGTGTCATTTTCATGGTTTTCGAAGATGCTGAAGCCGATAGTGCTGTCGAAATGTAAATCCAAGATGGCGGCTGAAGTAGGTACCAATTTTTTCATCTTGAGTGTCAGTTTCATGGTTTTCGAGGGTGTTGAGGCTGATAGTGCTGTCGAAATGTAAATCCAAGATGGCGGCTGCAATAGGTATAAATTTTTTCATCATGGGTGTCATTTTCATGGTTTTCGAGGTTGTTGAAGCCGATAGTGCTGTCGAAATGTATTTAAACTACTTTAAACATTCCGTATAATCATGTTATACGTAATTTTTTTAATGCGCTTAAGGTATGCCCAATTGGATTTACCAATTTTTTTTAATGCAAAGGCATGCTCAATTGGTTTTACCAATATTTGTTTATTTACCGTTACCGTTACAGCAGTCTATTGAAGTCCATTGATGTACATAGGCCTCCCCCATAGATTGCCTCATAGGGGGATATTTGCCATAGTTGCCACGCTTGGCAAGCGGATTGGCAGAAGCAGCTTTTTACTTTTAATCGTTATTAGGAAGACGCTGCCGCCTATCTTCCGATTTTTTTTCCTTTCGCCTCTTACGGTACCGTACAAAACACAATAGCACTAAGTCGCCAATTGGCGCTGGTATACTATGAGAGCGTGGTTCTACCCCGGTCGAGACGACCCATTCGTGATTAAACTATAACATAGGTCTGCAGCGTAGCTCCAAGAAAATAAACCTCTCTTTGTTGTTTTTTTTTTTTTCAAAGTTGATTCTTCGTTTCGCGAAACCAAATTTATCTCAAAAGATGCACTATATTCTGTGAACGGCATTTCAGACATACAATGTTCTACTTCGAAACCTTGATCTTCACCTGTTAATAAGTTGATTATTCCTGTTTTGAGACAACTTTTGATTTTGCCTGCATCCGTAGCAGATTTCAGATAAACTTGCATATGAAATTTGAGGCGAATGCCAGGTTTCAGATCTCCCACAACATTACATACCAACCTAAACGGTGACTTTACGAACCTAACTTAGACCTTTTTCTTTGCATAGTACTATCATCTGCGTATCTAAGGCTTAGGAAATGAGGTTATTTGTGGAAGAGGATCGTATCCTATTAATTATCAGAAATTTTGTAAATATTATAATTTAGGCGTGTACTCATTAGTTAATATCTATTGATGGTTAGTTATTTGAAACACTTAAATAAAATATACATAATATATTCACAATAAAGGTTTACTATCAACTATCATAAAATGTATTATTTATTTAGTTGAACTAAAAAGGGAGCTTACAGTACACCTGACGGTAAGTGGTTACTGCAGTTCGTGGACAGGTTTTTTTTTATAGAGTAAAGGTGAGTAATGAGTGAACGTAATGTACACACATAGTTATTCCCGGTTACGCTACAGTATGTAGAGCTTGACTGCCATTTGAGCATGATCTTTTTCGCACGTTCTTGTCGTAGGTGTTCCACTTTTCATCACCAGAGATCAATCTTTTCAAAAATGGTTCGGTTTCATTACATTTCAATAGAGAATCGCAAATGAGTACAAGATTCATTAGGTTTCTCTCAGTGAGCTCGTGTGATACTCAAATATCGAGATTTTTTTGTATAGCCACACTTTTTCAAATGCGTCAAAACTGTTTTGTGGTCAATCCACAATTCCTCAATTTCTTCGTTAGATTCACTCATTTTAGCGGACAGAATAACAATTGAAAAATGACGGGATTTTCTTTTTACGTTTTTTTCTTTTTCTTAATATCCTGTATGTATTAATATTAAAACCAACCAGATGCAAAAAGTACAACCAAAGAGATTTTTCTTCAATTTTATACATATAAAAACAAGAAACTTTTCCCCCGACCTATTATGATAATAGATAGAATAATTAGGTTATATCTTCGAACAATCACTACGTTCCACAAAAAATCCGTGTCTCATATTTCGCCATTCACGTCTCGAATTTGACTTTTTGCCAAATTTTATGTCAGGCTCGGAACAAACCTCATGAAGCATTTCGCTTTTCATACAAAGTATGAACGTAAAAATGATTCATTACATGTTCGTTCTGTATTAATGAATTTTATTTTCATAAAATGGACACCAATTAGTATCTGTATTTATTAGAATAAATTGTTACACGTCGTATTATTATAGTTTAGATATTTTCTTGAGATCGTCATTAATTTGTGCATTTTTTTTTCATTTTTCTTTATCGTTTTGGCCGTGGTAGCTCAGATGCGTATGTTTTTAGTGAAATAAAATGAATCGACCGACAAAATAGTAATGATGATATTCATCATCACTTGAGCCCACCATAAGTCAACTGCGGAACATGGACTTCAGCTAAACATGGTCATAAGCCACCTACATCCCTTACCTCAGTTTTACAGTTTTACAGCAAGTTTCACCAAGTCTTCACTCCTTATAGTGAGGGACATCCTATACTAAGCATACCGGTACGACTCTGGCACTCGAGAACCTTTTTTTACATTGCATTGGTTGTATTATCACCATATGTAACATATTATTGTCAAACTGAAATATTACCGTATTTTAATGTCAATCTATTGACAAATCAGATTTCCTTTAAAACCCTTCACTCATTCATTCGTAACAGTCACTCTCCGTTCTTGCTAAGTGTCTAAGTCTCCACTTGCATCACTTAATATATTTAAATTAAATAATAAAACTTAAAATCACGGCTTTGGATTGTGTTAAATTTGTGTTTTTATGCAATACAATTAGTCAGAATACAATTAGTCAAAATGGAATCAAACCTGAGAAGTACACGTTTAGTCGTCACCAGGTTAGTGCATGTTCAAGATAAATTTCAGAAAGACAAAAATCGCTTTAAAAAATTGTAACTAATAAAGGCGCAGCAAAAACTCATGATCAATGACTGCAAAATAGTTAATTTAAACAAACGCAGTGTCAAGGTTCATTAATTAGTCAGTCATGACAAATGACAGCAGTAAAAAGTTTGTGTAAAAAGTGCGCAATCGTGTTTAAAACGAGCATTAAAGTTACCGAGTGAACAAAACTGACAACAGGATACGGTGTCAAAAGCCTTTTTCAAATCTAGAAACACCATAACGTATTTATAACTGACAACCTTATCAGTGATTTCAGATGTTAATGCAATTACCGCATCCTGAGTTGACAGTCCCTGTCCCTGTTCCCGTGTAAAACCGTATTGTGAATCAGAAACAACGTTGTATTTATTTAAATAACTTACTATAGTCTATGGATATTTTCTCTATTATTTTTGAAAGGGATGGTAAGACAGCTATCGGTGGATAATTGTTAACATCACTCTTGTCCCCATCTTTGTGCACGGGCGTAATTATAGAACGTTTTAGCGCATCAGGAAATACGCCCGTTTCGAAGCACATAGTCACCTGACTGATATGAGGAACAACAAGATTTCGAGATCCCACTCCGAAGCACTTTCTCAGTCAAGTGACCCAAGTATGCTATCCACTTCTGCTGGGTCTGTTTCCAGCAGGACGAACGAGTAAATTTGAGATAGTGAACTTAAGTTAGTGACAGGTATTCCATTTTATGTCTGTCCAGTTACGGTTATGATTTCATCTTCCAATTTGATTTGTCTTTCCAATAGTTACAAAAAATTTGTTTACACTGTTTAAAGAGTCGAAAGGATGTGGTGTGATATGCAGTAGGTGTATACTAGACGCCTTGGGTTTTTTTTATATTGGGTAGTGTCATTAATTTTACGCCAGAGTTTAGGATTTTTCAAAGAATTGAATATCTGCATTTTTGATATTGTCGTTTGAGTTTTTTAATAAGCTTAGAACAATATATCCGAAAACGCCTATTAGTTATGATCAAAATAACGTTCAAAGGGTCTTTCCTCTTTTGTAGCTGCAATTTATTTCTAAACCTAATACATCTTAGGAGCGCATAGATCCAGGGTTAAAGTTTGCTTGGAGCTGGTGCGATGATCTAGTCTAGCTGCGGATGCCGATGGTGAAGATAACTATCGGAACCGTTATCGTCATGATCATCGTTATTGTCATTGTCATGGTCATCATCATCGCCATTGTTATCGTCATCGTTATCGTCATCAGCATCGTCATCGTCATTGACATCGATAACATCATCATCATGACAATGACAATGACGGTGAAGTTGACGTTGACAATGACCATGACCGTTACAATGCCAATTACAATTACAATAACAATAACGATGGCTATGACGATGACGAAGACGATAAGGAAGACGATGGTGATGACCATGACGACGACGATGACCATGACGACGACGATGACCATGACCATAATGATGACGACAATTACAATTCCAAGACAATAACGATAGTGGTAAGTGGTTGCTTTGGCCCATATACGAGTACATCTACATTTATCTTCGATTACGAATCAAAATGTAGATGCGTTGTCACCCGTGAGAACTAAAATGGAATACCTCGTTAAAAAGGGTCTCCAGTTCTCTACACTCACCATACGAAACACAGCAGCTCTAAGCTACTATTTGATGCTGGTATTCTGTGAGAGCGTGGTCGTTCCCCGGTCGAGCCGACCCATTCGTGCTAAAACTATACTACAGTTACGAGCTTGGTGTTCGAGACAATTAAAAGCTACCGAGTGAATTACCAAAATTGACACTTTAATTACAATTCAAAATCACACTAATAATAAAACACAATTGTACTTCTGATCACTTTAGTTCGCAGTTATTGCGCTTCGAAGTATTCGCTTACATCGCCAATTCAATACTGAATCGGTCGTGGTCTATACCTCAGATAGTTTCCAGAACCTTCTACTGTAGCGATATCTAGAATGTTCGAGTACATATCGGTCCCGAAATTACTAGAAGGATCTTGACTCTCCTAGTTCTGCTACTCAACACTAGAGGGCGCTAGTGGTAACTAGTGTTGCCATGTACAAGACATTAATAGTGGCGCGCAACACTACTAATATAGCTGCGGCATGGCTCTACCACGTAAATGTCTATGTTTAGCAGTGGAACGTTAATAGTGTGTAACGGTAACTCATTACTCGAGTTTCGTTCCAAATTGAGGGTACTGTGCGGGTCTAACGTCACTCTTCTAAGCCTAGTATTAGACTAGTCGTGACATACGCAATATACTTTGTGTCTTTCACGCCTAACAATAGACACGAGACGGTTGATTTCAGCGGTATATTTGCAGAAATCCTTTGAAGAAATCGGCTACCAACGTATCGACTTGACATGTGACTTCGGCGCGTTCCAATATTAAAACGACGTTTACACTATATATACACTAGATAAGTTTGTTTTACAGAAGTGTCAAGTAAAGTTAATTATCTATATTGATTTATTAAGTACTAGAGAAGTATTTGTTTAGTAGTTTTTGTACATGATCATGTTTTTACCATTTTCTTATTGAATTATGTGTGTACATAAACAGTTAAACTCGAGCAATGAGTTACCGTTACACACTATTAACGGTCCACTACTAAACATAGGCATTTACGTGGTAGAGCCATGCTGCAGCTATATAAGTAGTATAGTTGTAGCACGAATGGGTCGGCTCGACCGGGGAAGGGCCACGCTCTCACAGAATACCAGAGTAAAATAGCAGCTTAACACTGCTGTGTTTCGTATGGTAAGTGTAGAGAACCGGAGACCATTTTTACTGGAAAAGAGGTATACCATCTTAGTCCTCACGGGTGACAAGGCGTCTGCATTATGATTCGCAAACGAGGATAAATGTTGATGTCTACGGACCACAGCAATCACTTACCATCAGGTGGACTGTGTGCTCGTTTGTCACCTTATCCTATAAAAAGATTACTGTTTAAGATATTGAATGAAAACTTTTTAAAGGTTTTCTTTAATTTTTTTTTTTGAAGATTAAATACACAGACTGATCGGCCTGTTATTATATTGTGGGAAGAAAGAATTTGCCAAAAAAAGCACGTATATCATTTTATAATGTTGATTTAGTCACCGTAATTGTCTTAAACAATATCTAGTATCGACATATTATGTCAAGTAAAGTAAAATAAAATATACTTTATTGTACACCAAGGAACATATAACAAAATTTATATAGTTAAAGGGACATTCGTACAACAGGCGGCCTTATCGCTAAAACAGCGATCTCTTCCAGGCAACCTTAAGGCAGAGGATACTATTTTTAAAAGATAGCGGAAGGGGTGTACAGAATATAATATAGAAAGATAAATAGAAGAACATAAGAGATTAAAGGAAAAAAAAAGAAAAAAAGTGTATGACGACAGGTAGTAACTTAAGAGGAAAGGTAATAAAGTTTTAATTTATTTTTAAATATAGGAAGAGATTTAGATTCTTTAATATGTAAGGGGAGAGAATTCCATAGTCGTATAGCGGTAACCGTAAAAGAATTAGAATAGAAGGAAGAGGAATGTCTAGGAGTACTTAGAAGGAGATTATTTTGAGATCGTAGAGGTAAGGAGTGTAAACTACTTAAATATATAAATCGGTCTTTCAAATAAGAAGGAGTGGTCGGATTGAACAGAATGCAGTAAAGAAGATGAAGAATGTGAGTATTCCTGCGGAGGCAAATCGGTAACCACTTGAGCTTATGGCGAAATCCGGATATGTGGTCATACTTTCGTAACCCAAATATAAACCTTATGCAATAATTTTGAAGCCGCTCAAGTTTATTAAGTTGCTCGACTGTTAGGTCAAGATAATAAGTGTCCGCGTAGTCAAGGATCGGTAAAAGAAGAGACTGAGCCAGCGCAACTTTAGTAGGAATGGGGAGAACATTGCGTAATCTTCGAAGTGAACCAACTGCGGCAAACATTCTTCGACTTACTTCACTCACTTGCGGTCCCCAAGACAAAGTCTGATCGAACATAATACCTAAATTCTTAACTTTGTCACTGTATGGGATAAGTGTCCCTTCGAATATGACTGGCGGGAGCAGCGACAAAGTTAACCGAGAGATTAATTTTGAACTCCCAATAATAATGGCTTGAGTCTTTAATAGATTAACTTTAAGCCCAAATGAATTACACCAATGAGAAATACGAATAAGATCTTCATTAATTAACCTAATTGTATTGGGAAGATCCGCAATCTTACATTGAAAGTAGATTTGTAAATCGTGTGCATATAGGTGGTAAAGAGAAGTAATGTGGGAACAGACCGAATTGATGAAAATAGAGAACAATAGAGGAGACAACACGCCACCTTGTGGGACGCCAGCTTTGACAGCAGACCAATCAGAAAACGTGTCTTGAATTTGTACACGTTGCCGGCGCCCTTGCAAGTAACTATGAAACCAACCAATTACTTCAGGAGATATGTTAAGAGAACTTAGGACAGCGAGTAAAACATCAAAGTCTACAGTATTGAAGGCATTACTAAAGTCAAGCAATGTCAATACTGTAACCTGCTGATTATCCATGCCTAGGCGAATATCATCAGTGATTCTAACCAAAGCCATAGTCGTACTATGACCGGGACGGAAACCAGATTGGAATGAATTCAAAAGGTTATGATTGGACAGGAAATTGCTCAGCTGTTGGTATAGTCAAGTCTAGCCTTTAAAATAAAATTTACCTATCATTTATAGTCGAGCTCCTCATTATAATAGTATTATGCCTATTTGATCAGAAGAGAATTTATTTTATACTTTCTCTCCTAATAATTGGTTCTGTTTCCTTATATCAGATGTTTTCTTATTTACACACATAATTTATTTGCATAATTTGTCATTGTAATACATTATCAAATTTAGTTAATGTTTATAAGTTATTTATATTATTACAGCTATATCAGAGAGTGTAAAGATGTGTATGTTTTCTTGATAGAGTCATTTATGTGTGTTGTTAGTGTACTTTTAAGTAAATAAATAAATAAGTAAATAGTAGTGAATGATATGGCATTCAGTCAAGTCGTAAAATGTGGTAATTACGAAATATGTAAGGTGGAACTTAGAATGATTGGGTGAGAAATAGTATGATTAGAGAAAAGTGTGGTTCACAAGTCAGCATTAATACTAGGATTAAGAAAGCAATACTTTCGTGGTTTGAACACGTAGAAATAATGAACGAGGAAAAAGTAACGTAGTAAATTTTCCATTTAACAGTGGTAGACACATGCGGCAGCTTTTGCTGTCGCACGGATGGGCCGGCTCGAACCGGGGTGGTACCACAACCTCACAGAATACCAGCGTAAAGTAGAGGTTTACCTCTGCGTTTCGCTTGGTGAGTGCAGGTGGCTGGAGGCCCTTTTTACTAGAAATAAGGCATTCCATCTTAGTGCTCACGGGTGACAACGCATCTGCATTTTGATTTGTAATAGAGGATAGATGTAGATGTCTTTGGGCCGCAGCAACCACTTACCATCAGGTGGACTGTGTGCTCGTTTGTCACCCTTATCCTATAAAAAAAAATGCTCAAATATGAGTGGGAAAGTTGGCAAGGGACGCCTTAGAAGAAAGTTTATCGTCAAAATCGGCGATATATTGAAGAAGAGCTAACTTAAGAGTACCGCTGTAACCGGACATCATAATATACGCGTTGATGTATGGAAGCGAGTGAGGTGTTTAAGAACCGTGCCAAATGTAAACCCATAGTCTCTGCCTTTGCCAGGCCTCTAGTAACAGGCCTGAGAATGTACGAGTATGTATATCTTTGAATTTTTTTTATTTTAATAATTGATTTATCTTAAGTGATAACCGAATTGCATCATAGAAATACAGTATTGTGAGTTAATATACGCTATGAAATCACAAGATGCACTAAAGGATTTGTTGCGATTTACGATGTCTTTAATATTTGTATGTTTTTTGTTTTGTCTGTTAATAGTGTGATATTAGGTCATGTCATTAGCAAATAAAAAGCACCCACACTTATACAATTGACACCGTACCTCACACTGTCACAAAATCACGGTGGATCAAAATGTCACGAATGTGAACTCGTCCTAACATCTGAGGAAATATCTGTAACGTAACTTAATCCTGCGAAATCTCAGCCAATTGAGAAGCAGTGATTATAATAAATCTCACAACAATTAGGTGCTCTAAATTTAATGGGTAAGATCAAATGTCTCATACGTCAGTATCCTCATAATCCCACTGCTATAGTATAATATTAAAGACTAATTGGTTTGAAACGTATAGTATTAACAGTGTTTAATTTTTTTTCTCTTTTACTTTTGTTTGTGTTAATAGAGTGATAAGCGAACATTATGCGGGGTTAATGTGTTTAATTGGAGTTACTTGAAACTTCTATCTATTTTACGTTGGTCTTCTGTGAGAACATGACCCTACCCCGGTCAAGCCGACCGAGTTCGTGCTATAACCATAATATAGCTGCAGCGTGGCACTACCACGTCAAAACCTTCTGGCCTGACGGTCTACAATGACGGCAAAGAAAATAATGTTTTCTCGTTAGAGCGTATTTTCATTATTCGCTACGGATAACGATATATCGCCATCAACACCTATATTATCTAGAAGGTTTTTCATTCAATGACATGGTACTGATATCGTGGGGATAGGTGGAGATAATAGAGTTTTTTTAAACGATTTGCCACAAAAGCGGGCTAAGATCTTCGACTATTTAATCTTGTCTCATGCGTATTTTATTCACGATTTTTTTTTACAATATGATGATGCATCACATTAAGAACTTTTGGGAGATTTCGGCAATAGCCTGACTTACCGAACAGTTGACGAGGACAATATCTCAAGCCGCCAATATAACAAAACTTGAGATTTATATCACCCTCTAAGATGTAAATATATGGAGCGATCTATGATGCTTTTAATTTACTGACATGACACCGATATATCGTGGGCGATAGTATATCGGAATCGACATACCGTCGAAAAATATCTGCAAATCGTGGTTAACCTATATTATCGCTACAACATCGGTACCATGTCGTTGAATGAAAATATTTCTAGATTATATCAGTGTCGGTGGTGTCGGTGAGGTATGTCGGTGCCGACTTATAATTATCCGTATCGGCCAATGAAAATACGCTCTAACAAGAAAACTACTTTTTTGTTGCCGTCATTGTTTATATGTCAATATTCAATGGACCGTCAGGTTAAAGGCTAAAGGTACTACTCCAGAAAATGTTGCAGTTTACTTCAAGAATCCTAAATTATATTTATTGATTTTAGGTGGCTCCTATTTTTTCTTGTCCAAGTAGGTTTACTTACTGTTTTACGATGCTAATGCCCAAATGCCGTGTAGTGACGGTCAAGAATATCCACTACCCCATATCTTCCCGTGGGTGTCGTAAAAGGCGACAAAGGGAAACAGGCAGGAAATGGGCAGCAGCATCTTCCTGATAATAGCCAAAATTACAATAAAAAACTGCGGTTGCCAACCCGCTCGCCAAGTGTGGCAACTATGGCAAATACCCCCCTATGAAGAGAGTAACAAGGAGACGGCCCTCAGTCCCCGGCGGCCCCGCTATTCCTGGCTACGGTGGCGACCATGGTAACGGCGGGGCAGGGGGTGCTAAGAATCTCCAGTGGAGGTTCGGTTGCCACCTTAGACGACTCGACCTGGCAACGTACAACGCACGCAACCTGAGGGCTGACGAGAAGATCGTGGAGCTGGAAGAAGAGATCGACAAGTTACGCTGGCATATTATAGGATTATCCGAAGTCCGAAGAGAGGGTGAGGACACGGTAATCCTCCAATCCGGCAACTTGCTCTGTCACCGCGAGGGCGACCATCTGTCGCAAGGAGGTGTAGGATTTATCGTCCACAAGTCTCTCGTTAACAACGTTGTAATGATCGGGAGTGTGTCGACGAGGGTTGCGTACCTTATACTCAGAATCACCAAACGATATTTTCTGAAGGTCATACAGGTTTACGCACCAACCTCGGCACACTCCGATGAGGAGGTGGAGGAAATGTATGAGGATATCTCTAGAGCCATGCATTCCCCCAAAACCCAATATACGGTGTTAATGGGAGACTTCAATGCAAAATTAGGCACAAGAGAGAGCGGTGAGCTGAAAGTAGGGAAATTTGGAATAGGGCAACGGAACCCAAGGGGCCAGCAGCTGGCCGACTTCATGGAGAAAGAGGGACTCTTTATGATGAACTCTTTCTTGCAGAAGTGGCACCACAGGAAGTGGACCTGGTCGAGCCCCGGCGGTTCGACAAAAAATGAGATTGACTTCATTATGACGACCAGACGACAACTGTTCAGTAATGTCTCCGTGATCGCGAGGGTGAAAACTGGTAGCGATCACCGAATGGTTCGAGGCACACTAAACCTAAACGTTAAGTTGGAGAGGTCTCGTTTAATTAAGTCAACGCTCCGGGACGGAGCGTTGACTTCATTAGACGAGACCGTGCTCTCTTCCAAAGTGACTCGTGCTCTCTTCCAAAGTCCTGAAACCTTTCAGCTCGAGTTACAAAATCGTTTTCAGTGCCTAGATGACTGCAATGAAGTGGACGATATGAATGACAAGCTCGTGGAAACTGTCCATGCGGTCGGAGCTAAGTTCTGCAAGACCCGCCGCAGAAGAACACAAAAACTCTCCGATCACACTCTTAATCTCATGGCTGTTAAACGGGAGATGAAGCTACATTCTTCAACAGATTTGACAGCATACAGGCAACTGAACAGACAGATCTACAAATGCATGCGGCGGGACTTGCGCAACTTCAATACAGCTTGTATTGAAGAAGCGATCGAGCGGAACCAAGGCTCCAAAGTCTTTGCCAGGGATCTGTCTGCCAGAAAGAGCCAACTGTCAAGGCTGAAGACCGAATGTGGCAGCATCGTTTCCGGGACACCTGAGATTTTGAGTGAGATTGAGAGGTTCTATGGGCAGCTGTACACGTCATCGTTGGAGCCACACGCAAGTGTGAGTAACGATCCAAGAGCGAGTCTTATCCGACACTATTCCGAAGATATCCCGGACGTCAGTCTGAGCGAGATTAGAATGGCTCTCCAGCATCTTACAAACGGCAAGGCCCCAGGCGTGGATGGCTCAGAGGCTCTTTAATTCCGTCCTCCATGATGGCATTACATCGGAGGCGTGGAGCAGAAGTGCGGTGGTCTTGTTCTTCAATAAAGGCGACAACGCTCTCTTGAAGAACTACAGACCGATTTCCCTTCTGAGCTGCGTCTACGTGCTGTTTTCGAGAGTCATTACGAATCGTCTCGCGCGCAGACTTGACGACTTCCAGCCTCCCGAACAAGTCTGTTTCCGAAAGGGCTTTAGCACCATAGACCACATACATACCCTTCGGCAAGTTGTACAGAAGACCGAGGAGTACAATTTGCCACTATGCCTGGCGTATGTGGACTATAAGAAAGCCTTTGATTCCGTCGAAATTTGGGCTGTGCTGCAGTCCCTTCAGCGGTGCCAAGTTGCCTGTCAGTATATCGAAGTGCTGAAGTGCTTGTACAGTAGGGCTACGATGGCTATCTGAGTACAGAACCAGAGTACGAAACCTATTCAGTTGCAGAGAGGTGTAAGACAGGGTGATGTTTTATCCCCGAAACTCTTCACCGCTGCATTGGAAGACGTTTTCAAGCTTCTGGACTGGAAAGGATACGGTATTAACATCAATGGCGAGTACATCACTCACCTTCGATTTGCCGACGATATAGTCCACTGCTGAACATAGGGGAGGCCTATGTTCAGCAGTGGACTTATGAAAGGCTGTAATGAGGATGAATGAATGCCCAAATATTCAAATGCTGCTCAATTTGAAGATGCCGTTGAGTCTCGTGCTGTCTCTCTCACTTAAGTTGGTGTCATTGTGACACCACGAGATTTAAGGACATCTTAAAATTGTGTATCATTTGAGTATTTTGCCATTAAAATCTTCAATCATTTTGTATTTTAAGATACACATTCAGATCTTTAAAGTAGGTAATTTATTATGAGTGCATTTATCCTAACACGAAACCCTTCCTTTGTTACCAAACCGGACGTCAAATGTCATATAAATGTATTAATAAACCTTACTTTGATAAAATTACGAATAACAACGTAATTAAATAACTGACAATATATTACTCGTAATATGATTTTCAGTCACAAAATTTTATGGATTATTAAATAGACTAAAATAAAGAAATATTTACCGAAATAAACTTGCATTCGGTTATTTCCCCGCCGTACTGGCTCAGAGTAGACGCGCTCGCCTCAAAATATGCAAGAGTTCGTTCCCCTTCGACATCAATGATTTTGATTAATTGCAGCGATAATGAAAATATTTTGAGTAAAACTGCATGACTAAGAAATAAAAAAAATAAAATTTGAGGTCATGAAATGTATACGCATTAGGCAGTGCGACGGGACACTTTTTTGTTCAAATACCCTTCAAGGAATGGGAGGAGGCCTGTATCCAGCAGTGGAACTTATGGAGTATGTTACTTTTACCCCATGAAAAGTTTATAGTAGAGTATTGTTACATTTAATCGCTACCACATGGTGAATCCAAAAATTATCTTCAACTATAACCAATCTTCTACTGTATCAGTTCCTCTCTCAGAGCGAAAGAAGATATCTTTCATTCATAATATCATCCATTTAATGACGAATATAGGCCTATCCTAGGTTAATACATATTGGTGATATTTTCTTAGTTGTCATGCTTGGGAAGCGTTGGTAACCATAGTTCTTAACATTTATTGACCTTAAGCTATGTCGCAATTTAGGATGAGTCAAACAGCAGGGTAAGCATGAACACGTTGGTTCGACCGGGGAAGGAGCACGTTCTCACAGAAGAAAGATGCTACTGCACATCTCCTGTTTTTCAGTTCCTTCTGCCACCTTTTACGACACCTTCGGAACGATATGGGGTGGTAGATATTCTTATACCACCATTACACACTGGTTGGTACTATACTAGACATTCTTAAAAAATTGTTGGAACTACATCACTTTTTAACCGATATGCCATTAAACCGATATGCAATTAAACAGGATTTATCGAAATGTTTTGAACAAAGTCTTAGATATTTCTTCTTCTTTTTGATATTTTTGGCCCTTGAATATTTACTGGACTCCCAGTCATCACATGTGACAGCTTTAATCCACTCACGTCTTATTTCTGGGTATTTTGGAAATCTGATAAATAATTGTTACGATGAAAAAAACGGTAACTAAAATTTTATCGGAAAAGCTAAATTAGTTGGTGTAGTTACATCACTAGCAAAATTGATTAAAACAATGCATTTAGTTTTACAATAAATAATCGTTTTATACTTAATTTGTATCATTATCACATAGGAATATAATGTCATACAAGTAATAAAATGTAATTACTGCAAGTTTTTCTGTTATAATTTAAAATTTAAAATTTTGTACCGCCGACTTCAATATAACTTATTTAAGAATAACTCAAAAACTATTGGTCTGACCTTGATCAATGGGAATTCATATGGGACCACACGAGAACTATCAGCTTTCATAAAATAAAAATAATCATCGAAATCGGTTCACCCAGTACAAAGTTATGAGGAAACACACATAAAAAAAAGAAAAAAAACATACAGTCGAATTGAGTACCGTCTCCGTTTTGGAAGTCGGCAGAAAAAACTCATTTTTAGGTATTTAAAATGATACAAAATGATGTCTAAGACTCACATATGAAATAAAAATTCAGGATCTTTAATTTCTCATTTTGTTGTTCTTGATGTACGAGACATAACACGACAAACTTTTTCAAATAAATTTTAGCTAGCACTGAAATTTTTTACGATTTCGTGGTAGTTGCATAAACTTTACATATAATATACCATTATTTTTTTTATTTTGGTCATGAACTGAGACTATTTACACACACGAGTACTGTGCGGCGTTGTCTTTATTTTTGGAGAGACAAGAATAACATAGCAGAGGCCATACAAAATAAATAAACAAACAACTTTAATTTCACGCGTTATTTTTAGTAATTCCTACTACATTACTATTTTATGGAAAGAAATATTTGAATAAAAAAATAACAAGCTGTCTGTTACCGCTTCGCTGGGCGTAAATTAAACTAACGACTACATAATCGATTTCTATGTCAAATTTGATTACATTCGTCTAGCCGTTCAAGCGGCGTTTAAGCGCGGGTTGAGCAAAATGTCGCGCAAGTCGTTATTTGTGCGGTTTTTAGGAGCTATCTACTTTTTATTTAAAAGATATATCAACTAATAAAAAACACATTATATTTCTACATAATCTTGATTCCATAAAAGTCGTATCCAATTTTTTTTAAAGAATAAGTATTAAAATAATCTCCTTACACCGAAACCACATAAATGTGAAATAATTATTGATAACATGCATCTCCTCGTAAAGTAAGTATTATTTTATTTTGCGATTTACACCAATGGATAGGCAATTTATTAATGAACATTTCTATCATAATTTTTTTTTCAAAAGACCAAAATTTGATTTTATTAAGAAATTATTTTAAAAACTGGGCGTATTCACTGCCCACGGGCTTGCTGGAGTCAGTGAGCGCTAAGCTCTTGAAGGTCACAGCATCGGCCAGCGCACACGCTCACGTCATCTTATCAGTCGATAATATTGTTACGAGCTTGGGGTTCGAGACAATTAAAAACTGCCGATTGAATTACCAAAATTGACGCTTTAATTACACAACACTAATTACAATTTAAAACCACTCTAATAATAAAACACAATCACTTTAGTGCGCAGTTATTTCGGTTCGAAGTATTCTCTTGTATAGCCAATTCAATACTGACTCGGTCGTGGTCTATATCGGCCTTATATAGGGCCTCAGATCGTTTCCAAAACATTCTACTGTAGCGACATCTAGAATGTTCGAGTACATATCGGTCCCGAAATTTCTGGAAGGATCTTGACTCTCCTAGTTCTGCTACTCGACACTAGAGGGCGCTAGTGTAACTAGTGTTGCCATGTACAAGATATTAATAGTGGCGCGCAACAATATTATAATATTATTACTAATTAGGTTATTTATAGGAGTATTATTTGTTTGTTTTGGGTATAACTTTTCGTATTAGTTATACATATATTTGTTGTATTTTTTACTGCGCGATGAAGCTTTTTGCGTGTATTTTCTTTGAAGTAAATGCAAATATAAAAATTAAGCACCATTAGCATGTAAGGTTTGGTTTAAATTGGGCGTTTAATTTGGTATATTGTCGTCTAATAAGGCCCGGTCGGGTAAGTCGGCCTATAGGCGACTAATTCCGCCTGGGCGTCTAAGTTGCCCTTTCTGCGGCATTGCGGGTTATTACTCGACTCTCTAATCGCTATAGAGAGGAGTTCTCTTGACAGAAATCGCCCGTCCGGAGGTCATAATTAACATTCCGACAAATATTATAATTAACACTATAAAAAGCTAATTCAATATTATCAGTATAGTATACAGTTAAAAATAATCCTAATACCTAACCACAATATCTTAGTAGGTATAGTAATTCGGTAAAAAGTACCTATGTAGGTATTATGATTAGATAAGAGTTACTTATCTAAATAGTTACCTACTTTTACTAAATAAGTACTATTAACCCGGGCATCATTTAATTACAACCCGAAAACCTCTATAACTAAACTGACCATTTATTTTTTAACTCAAAACGGGACATGGGTTTATTTATACTCTAAAAACTATAACATTATACAATTAGTTTTCACTATAAAAGTATATTCGGTATAGACGGTAATTATTAAATGCAACATTTTTTTATAATTATTAATTACATTTGTCAGTGGATTAAATTTGCTTTAATAAAGTTGGTGATTATTTTAAATAAGAATAAAATTCTGGGCAAGTTTTTTTATTGTTACCTTTATTAACAACATCGCCTTTAGAACTGGAACCGTGTGTTTTTTTCAGACGTCCACAATTTATTCAAAATAGAAAAATACTCTTTCTACTGGAACATTTGTACCAAGTAGAAATAAAATATATTCGATTCAAAAAATTATGTTGAAGATTGTTGGCTTTGAATACTTCTATCCAACGAGTTACGGGACAATTTTGTGTCCCGGAGCTTTATTTGGGGACAATGGAACAGGTGACCGAGAAAAGGGACAGTCCCGTTCAAAACGGGACGTATGGTCACTTTACCTATAACCCGGCGACGGCTCCGTGGCGCAGTGTCTTAGCAATCAGTTGTTGCGCTGAGGGCCGCGAGTTCGAATCCCGCACGGAACAAGTATTTGTATGGCCTACAAATAATTGTTCCGGGTCTGGATGTTTGACCTTGTGCAATTTATGTTTGTAAACTGCCTCCACGACACAGGAGAAAATCCTAGTGTGGGGGTGACGTTTTTTTATAAGTTGAAATTGATAGATTGAACTCTTATACTTCTTGTTGATTTTTGTATTACCTTTATTAAAGTTACCCTTATGTATAAATAAATATAATTACATATGTAGAAATAAGCAGGCTAAGTTACAAGGTGCTCAGTTCAAAAATTAGTAGGTAGGTATGTTACTTTTCAATACGTGACACGTAAAAATTAACAATAATGAAAAACACATCTGCAAAACATCCTATTTATTTATTTATTCTTTATTGCACCAAATATTTGTACAAAAGGCGAGCTATCTATATATTTACCTATAGTGAGTAGGTATCTTTTAAACTCACAATTTTCAATGCTTCATTTTTATTAATTATAAAACATAATTAGATAATATATGAGAATACATAATTCTAATATAATGCAACTAATATACCGAATAAAAAAATTAAAATACATTTATCTTTGTACGCTGTGTGTATTTCCATAAAATAGTTTATTGATGTTGGAAAAATAATACTGGCGTCTTACATAATTATTTCTTACGCGATATATTGTAGCGAGTCGTCGCGGCAGACCAAATGCTCAAGGTCGTTCGCATGGAGTAGCCCTTTAAAGAATCATCTGTCAAACAACAACAACGTACAAAAAGGCGACCCCTTAGGGGATGAATTTAAAAGTTTATAGTTTTTTGTACTAATAGTTTTATGAACCAAGAGTCTGAAATAAATTAATTCTTTTTTCCGAAATATTTTTTCATTTGGAGACGATACTTCAATTTCTTACGCCGTATAAATAAATTTATGATTTTTTTTTAAATTGATAATCGTCATCATCATCATCATTACAGCCCTTCAAAAGTCCACTGCTGAACATAGGCCTCCCCAAAGGATTGTCACAAAGCACGGTCCTGAGTCACCTGCATCCATCGACTTCCTGCATGTCTTACCAGAACATCACTTCATCTAGTGGGGGGGTCGCCCTACACTTCACATACCGGTACGAGGCTGCCACTCGAGAACCTTTATTCCCCATCGGCTGTCGGTTCTTTAAGCTCTGTAAGCTTCAAGCAAATATGGCCTGTCCATTGCCACTTCAGCTTACTAATCCGTTGGGCTATATTGGTCACTCTGGTTCTACTGCGGATATCCTCATTTCTAAGTTTATCACGCAGAGAAACCCCGAGGATGGCCCTCTCCGTAGCTCGCTGAGCGACCTTGAGCTTCCTCATACAAATTGATGATCGTAATATTAATAATATTGTCTAAGCTTTGATAAACATTCATTCATTCATTCAATTTATCTTATTTTATTTGTTTTAAAATTTATGATTGTAATAGAAATAATATTTTTTGAGTTTTGGTAAATTTAATCTATTTTTTTAATTGGACATTCATTTATTACAATTTACAACTTATCCAAATCCACTGCACTGAACATAGACCTCACCCAAATATTGCCGCATAAGAAGGATATTTGCCACAGTTGCCACGGTTGGGTTGACGAAGGTAGTTTTTATTATTTTAAGTTGTCAGTAAGATGCTCCTACCCATTTCACTGTCTCTGTCGCCTCATACTACACCCATGTTATGGCGTAGTGCAATTTATTACGCCGTTCAAATTGGCAAATGATAAAGCCGCGTATAACGCTTATAACCTTATAACAGAAAATAAATAATATTACAATTTTTCTTAATTCATAATTGTTTCAAATATGTACAATATTGTGTTATGTAATATGTATAAAAATAGTATTTTAGAAAGGTTTTAACTTTTAACGCCCGAGAATTGATACTTCTTGAAATAGTATATGCCTAAAATGGGGCAAACATGAAATACTTAATTAAATTCTTAATCGAATGGGTTAATTTTTTTTATAGGATAAGGGTGACAAACGAGCACACAGTCCACCTGATGGTAAGTGGTTGCTGTGGCCCATAGACATCTACATCTACCTTCGATTACGAATCAAAATGCAGGTGCGTTGTCACCCGTGAGGACTAAGATGGAATGCCTCGTTTCCAGTAAAAAGGGTCTCCGGTTCTCTACACTCACCATACGAAACACAGCAGCGTTAAGCTGCTATTTTACGCTGGTATTCTGTGAGAGCGTGGTCCTTCCCCGGTCGAGCCGACCCATTCGTGCTACAACCATAATACAGCTGCAACATGGCTCTACCACGTTAATAAAATACTTTATGTTAATCGAGTTAAAAAAAATTGGGTGTGTTTGTATTTATATAGGTACGCACGTAAGAAGTTATGTTTCTTTAGCGTAACAAAACAAAAATAACTAAAAATTGTATAATATGATCCTGGTAACAATTTATGCCTCCGTGGCGCAGTGGCTTAACATGAGTTGTAGGTTGTAGCGCTAAGGGCGAAGGTTCAAATTCCGCACGGTACAAGTATTTATATGGCCTACAAGTAATTGTTCTGGGTCTGGATGTCTGTCCTTGTGAAATCTATGTATGTGAACTGCACCCGTGATACAGGAGAAAAGCCTAGTGTAGAGGTAACGTTTTTCCTAACATCTTTTGATGGATAAAATCAACCTCTTTTATCTTTATAAAGAAATCAAAATATTTGGTTAATCCAAATGTGCGTGCTTAGACGTCATTTTCCAATAATTTTATGTCAAACGTCAATAAGAAATTGCATTCACTGAGGTTCTTTTTTCTCATCATAACTAACAAAACAAGCCCAAACTTGACACACCTAGTTCTACTCGTAGAGGAGTTCCAGTAGCAGTCATCGAAGTACACCTTCAGGTCACTTCTCAAGTCCGGAGGAAAGGTGTCATCATAACTATCAAAACGAGTCAAAACTCGGCACACCTAGTTCTTCTCGTCGAAGAGTTCCAGTAGCAGTCATCGAAGTACACCTTCAGGTCACTTCTCAAGTCCGGAGGAAAGGTGTCATCATAACTATCAAAACGAGTCAAAACTCGGCACACCTAGTTCTTCTCGTCGAAGAGTTGCAGTAGCAGTCACCGAAGTATTTCTTTAGGTATTAGTCATAATTATAAGTTCTCACAAAAACTTGAGAGACAATTACCAACTGAAGTTTTCGTTATTAGGTGTCGGTGTGCGCGTGCATTGTAAAAATTCACTCTCGTAACTTTTCCCAAACGCACCAAAACAATTATAACTTCAAAAACATGTGTGCGTTGCTAAAATTATCTTTAAAGACTATAGGTAAGTATAAAAATAAAATGTAAGCTTTAATATATACTGTCGTAGGGGCTACACTACAAAATATGTGTAATTAACCCGCAACCTTTCGAGTTCGCGGTCCGCGACGGTCTGTACATTGTGTTTCTGTATATTCTCTCGCAGACTAAGTCCTATAGATGTATATGTTACAATTTATAATTTGACCAAATTACATTGGTTAAAAGTGGTTTTGACAAAGAATATAAGTCAAAACTACTTGTGACTTATACTTTTTCGGCCGCACCTTAACCTACTGTCACTGGTACTACGAGTTTTCACCGATAGTGTGAACTTTAAATGAGGCAAAATCACTTTTTACCAACGTCCTTAGTCAAAACTACTTTTGATTGCAAAAATCAGTTAAAAGTGGTATTGACCAACATCCTTAGTCAAAACTACTTTGTGCCGATTATTCGCAGACAATATTTGTTTTGACCGGTTATATGTTTTGACTGTGACATATACATACAATTATTGCATAGACTTAGAATATACTGGCGTACTAAGTCTATGTACAATTGTCTCTTTTAGTGTCGCTTTTTCGTTTCAACCAGTTTCAAATCACAACGATGTTAAAGATGTTTTCACTTCAATTAAATCGCCGGGACAATCTTTGACGTTCGCATTTCGTTTCTTAATCTATAACCATATTAAAATATTTTTCGATGATATAAAAGACATGTTATTGAATTAGATTCTTTATATTACACGTTTAGTAAGATCCTTTTTTCCTGATAGTGAGTAAAAACGTGTCGTTAGGTACCATATGTCCACCGAATGTCGCATGCGTACTTCGTGCTTCGTGCGCTAAAAGTTTTTAACAGAGGAAATCCTAACCTTTAAAACGCATTTAGTTGTTTTCGACATCATGCATAATTAAGGTATATACAGTTTAATTGTTATTGACAAATTACAGTCTGCTTATTATTTATATATACAGTATGTCCGGTCACGACCTAGCGATAATTTAAGGTTACAAAATATACCTAATTTCATCGACAAAAACACCCATATATGGAGGTCTACCTCCTGTCGGAATTTATCACAATATATATAATTTAATTTATAATTTATCTACAAGAATAAAAAAAAAAATTATTCTTGTAGATACCTCTGCCAAAAGATGCAGATTTCTCTGGACAGCAAGGTCCTACAGATGTAAAAAAAAATGTTATATAAAAGGTAAAAATAGCATCTATCAAATAAAAATAAACATCATGGAAAGCTTTCCCTACAAAATATCTTTAAAAACTTTACAATGCTAATTTAAGTAAAAAAATTGACTGTTTTTTTATTTTTCTTAACATACTTCAAAAACTAGCACATTGGTACTATTTTTTTTTAATACTGTCTTAATTTTTAAGGATATTACTTACAAATTGAGATTAAAATTATTGTTCTTAATTGCATAACTCGAGAGTTAGGACTGTTTGAATATGACCTTTTTGCCACGGTCCCAAACCCATGTAGAGCTACCTGCTTCATTGAATAGGGTTTATGTGACAAGGACGGAAAATGATTTGTATTATTGTTAGGGCGGTGAATAAGTAGGACAAAAAATCATGTTTGACCAGCGCAGGTATCGAAGAATGTGTTTGTTAGACATATATAGATCAGTTGTCTTTGTCTTGTCTTCCGCATAGATAATACACTGGTCCTCCGCTCTAGGTTGCGATCGCTACTATTCCGTTCCGTTTTGCTTTGTGTCATTGATATATTAAGAGCCCTCTTACATTTCGGCGTTTCGCAAAGAACAATGGCAGACTTTCATACATAAAATTAGTTGAGAAGAAATGGTAGCGTCTATATATCAAAAATATCTTAAAATGTTAAGCGTCAGTCCCTTAATAACTCTGTCAAAGAATTTTGTCCTGAGAAGGCGTCAAAAAAAAGATATTTACATTTGAACTTTTTTAGAATATGTCCTGAAAAAGTCATGCTTCCTGTTGTTTTTTGATGTTAGCTTAATACACAAAACATAATTGAGATTTTTTCGATTATTGTATCTCTATTATATATTTGCATACTATAAATGTATATTTTTGGCATGGCTCCAGGGCCTTTGTATCATAGTGACATTCTCAGAAGGGCTAGAACCCAGAGCCGTAAAGCCAGTAAAAAAATAGTGACATTTTGTTTTAGCTAGTGTTGGAATAACATTAAATGGAATTGTTACATAGTAATATGATTGAGATAATGTATTATTGTAGGAAATTCTTTGTAAGAGATTTATTCTCAGCCGTATCACTTTTATTTTATTACTACTGATAGTACAGTTATTACTAATAATAATTTAATATAAAAATATTTTGTGTGTTGTGTTGGTAGTCTTACAAAATGTATACGAAAATAGTATGAATATACTAAATGGCAACACTTGAATAGAGTAAAAAGATTTAAGTCATTTGATATTCCCAAAAATGTTTGTTTTTTTCTGTGGCTTTAATTAAAATACATTTTTATTGTAAAAATCATAGAAAAATAATAAAACTCATTTTATATATAACTTATTTCTAGACGCTATAAATTTTGTCAACTATTTTTCTACCATTGCTCTTTAGGTATTTTACGCACCGAGCGGGCGGCAAGCTACGCGACCGATACTTTCTTTCATATCTATTCACTCGCTCGCACTATAATACTGTGAGTATGGCGATTAAACGATCTTGATCTTCCATAATACAAAGTTTTCTTAGGATGGACTTCAGTGGATGGAATATTTTTTGGTGTGTCATTTTAATGTTATCTTATTAATTTATTATTATATAATTTATTATTTATTACTATATACCATTTTGATATATTATTCATTATTTATGAAATTTAGTGTCAAAATAAGTACACATAAAAATTTTAATTGTTACGCTGTAATCGAATGTTAATAATCGATAATGTCTACTACCGGTAGAATAGTGGTATAAATAAATAAACGGTTGCAACTTGTTTTAATAAATATAACAACCAAATGTAACTAATATTTTTTTAATCGGTACTTACAGTCAATTACTATATTTTTTATAAGAAAAATATTTGCTGCGACGGCATTAACCGAACACTTCTCGATTCGATAATTTCAGGCAGTCCACACTTTTCATAAAAAGCTTGTAACTTGGGTAACATATTGAAAATCTAAAATTGGTCGTATTTGTAAATTTTTAGTACTTTTACTGCATTAATCTGGGCCAATACATATTATGGCAAGTATTCAGACATTTTTATTTGCTAAATGAGGCTGGCCCTGGATTTGGTAAAACCAGTCATTATTTTGATTTAATGTTACACTTGAATCACTGAATTTATAACCTTTAACTTTTTTTTGTCGAAAGGCCGTATCAAAATCTATTCCAAAAGCTGAAATAGGACATTTAACTTCAATAAGACCATTGCTGTATAAACCATTAAGTGAAGCCCTCAAATAACAATTATCTAGGTCAATGAATAGACCACATTTTTCTATATTAATATTTTTTTGTTTGCTCAATTGTGCACATGCTGCAGACTCGTTGTCCCTACCATGTTTAATGGAAGAGACGTGATCTAAATTCATCATCATCATCATCATTACAGCCCTTCACAAGTCCACTGCTGAACATAGGCCTCCCCCAAGGAATGCCACAAAGCACGGTCCCGAGCCACCTGCATCCATCGACTTCCTGCATGTCTTACCAGGTCGTCACTCCATCTTGTGGGGGGACGCCCTACACTTCGCCTACCGGTACGAGGCTGCCACTCGAGAACCTTTCTTCCCCATCGGTTGTCGGTTCTTCGAGCTATATGGCCGGCCCACTGCCACTTCAGCTTACTAATCCGTTGGGCTATGTCGGTTACTCTGGTTCTACTGCGGATATCCTTATTCCTAAGTTTATCACGCAGAGAAACTCCGAGCATAGCCCTCTCCATAGCTCGCTGAGCGACCTTGAGCTTCCTCATACGGCCAGCAGTGAAGGACCACGTCTCAGTTCCGTAAGTCATCACTGGCAACACGCACTGGTTGTACAATTTTGTTTTAAGGTTTTGAGGTATTTCTGACGAGAAGATGTGTCGTAGCTTCCCGAACGCTGCCCAGCCGAGTTGAATCCGTCGATTGACCTCTCGGTCGAAGTTGGACTTACCTAGTCGGACTATTTGTCCCAGGTAAACATACTCGTCAACAACTTCGAGCTTAGTGTTTCCAACAACTACCGGCATAGGTGTGACATGGACATTAAACATAATCTTTGTTTTGTCCATGTTCATCTTAAGACCTATCCGTTGGGAGACACTATTGAGGTCATTGAGCATAGTGCTTAGCTCCTCCAGCGATTCTGCCATGAGGACTATATCGTCGGCAAATCGAAGGTGAGTGATGTACTCGCCATTGATGTTAATTCCGTATCCTTTCCAGTCCAGAAGCTTGAAAACGTCTTCCAATGCAGCGGTGAAGAGTTTCGGGGATATAACGTCACCCTGTCTTACACCTCTCTGCAATTGGATAGGTTTCGTACTCTGGTTCTGTACTCGGATAGCCATCGTAGCTCTACTGTACAAACACTTCAGCACTTCGATATACCGACAGTCAACTTGGCACCGCTGAAGGGACTGCAGCACCGCCCAAATTTCGACGGAATCAAAGGCTTTCTCATAGTCCACATACGCCAGACATAGTGGCAAATTGTACTCTTCGGACTTCTGTACAATTTGCCGTAGGGTATGTATGTGGTCTATGGTGCTAAAGCCCTTTCGGAAACCGGCTTGTTCGGGAGGCTGGAAGTCGTCAAGTCTGCGCGCGAGACGATTCGTAATGACTCTCGAAAACAGCACGTAGACGCGGCTCAGAAGGGAAATCGGTCTGTAGTTCTTCAAGAGAGCGTTGTCACCTTTCTTGAAGAACAAGACCACCGCACTTCTGCTCCACGCCTCCGGTGTAATGCCACCATGGAGGACGGAATTAAAGAGCTTCTGAAGGACTTCAAGTACCGGTCTTCCACCCGCTTTCAGAAGCTCCGCTGTAATTCCATCCTCGCCTGGGGCCTTGCCGTTTTTAAGGTGCTGGAGAGCCATTCTAATCTCGCTCAGACTGACGTCCGGGATATCTTCGGAATAGTGTCGAATAAGACTCGCTCTTGGATCGTTACTCACACTTGCGTGTGGCTCCAACGATGACGTGTACAGCTGCCGATAGAACCTCTCAATCTCACTCAAAATCTCAGGTGCCCCGGAAACGATGCTGCCACATTCGGTCTTCAGCTTTGACAGTTGGCTCTTTCTGGCAGACAGATCTCTGGCAAAGACTTTGGAGCCTTGGTTCCGCTCGATCGCTTCTTCAACACTAGCTGTATTGACGTTGCGTAAGTCTCGCCGCATGCATTTGGAGATCTGTCTGTTCAGTTGCCTGTATGCTGTCAAATCTGTTGAAGAATGTAGCCTCATCTCCCGTCTAACAGCCATGAGATAAAGAGTGTGATCGGAGAGTTTTTGTGTTCTTCTGCGGTGGGTCTTGCCGAACTTAGCTCCGACCGCATGGACAGTTTCCACGAGCTTGTCATTCATATCGTCCACTTCATTGCAGTCTTCTAGGCACTGAAAACGGTTTTGTAACTCGAGCTGAAAGGTTTCGGGACTTTGGATCAGAGCACGAGGGGGACGGAGCGTTGACTTCATCAGACGAGCCCTCTCCAACTTAACATTTAGGTTCAGTGTGCCTCTAACCATTCGGTGATCGCTGCCGGTTTTCACCCTCGCGATCACTGAGACATCACTGAACAGTTGTCGTCTGGTCGTCATAATGAAGTCAATCTCATTTTTTGTCGAACCGTCGGGGCTCGACCAGGTCCACTTCCTGTGGGGCCGCTTCTTGAAGAAAGAGTTCATCATAAAGAGTCCCTCTTTCTCCATGAAGTCGGCCAGCTGCTGGCCCCTTGGGTTCCGTTGCCCTATTCCAAATTTCCCTACTTTCAGCTCACCGTTCTCTCTTGTGCCTAGTTTTGCATTGAAGTCTCCCATTAACACCGTATATTGGGTTTTGGAGGAATGCATGGCTCTAGAGATATCCTCATACATTTCCTCCACCTCCTCATCGGGGTGTGCCGAGGTTGGGGCGTAAACCTGTATAACCTTCAGCGAATACCGTTTGGTGATACTGAGTATAAGGTACGCAACCCTCGTCGACACACTCCCGATCTTTACAACGTTGTTAACGAGAGACTTGTGGACGATAAATCCGACACCTCCTTGGGACAGATGGTCGCCCTCCCGGTGATAGAGCAAGTTGCCGGATTCGAGGATTACCGTGTCCTCCCCCTCTCTTCGGACTTCGGATAATCCTATAATATGCCAGCGCAACTTGTCTATCTCTTCTAAATTATAACTATATAAAATAGTTTTATACCGATCGATCAAAAATTGCGGTCGTAGTTGACGATGTTCTAGTATGCAGGCAATCGACGCACACTACGATAGCAATCGACGCACACTACGATAGCAATCGACGCACACTACGATAGCAATCGACGCACACTACGATAGCAATCGACGCACACTACGATAGCAATCGACGCACACTACGATAGCAATCGACGCACACTACGATAGCAATCGACGCACACTACGATAGCAATCGACGCACACTACGACAGCAATCGACGCACTCTACGGTAGTATCGAAACGATGCAGCACCCGAAATAAACTGACGCAGGTCCACCCTCGGCAAGCGCTCGCGCGTTAATGATCGCAGATGGCCGGCACAGTGAAATATATAGTACTTTTATTTAATTAATTAAAATATAATATAGTAACGATTTAAAAAGTAAAAATAATAGCATAGTTTAAGCAAATGTTGATGATTATTTTGGTATAAATTTTACTTCTAAATGATGTAGAACTTTGGAAATATAGAGGCTTGTATCGAAGCTTTTTTGGTCGTTTTTTGAATTATGTCGATTTTTTTTTCCTAGCGTGAAAAGCATATAACGAAAATGGATTCAACTATTATTAAAGTGTAGGATATTTGGGAGATAAAAATATTTTTTTTGATGGTCGATATTCAATAGAATCTACAAATTAGAGCTCCCAAATCATGTCTTCGAGAGTTTTTGCCTAAACATGCATAAAATCCATTCCGAGCTTATTTGAGGAGAGAAAACGAACTATTTTTACCAAATAATTGTTATTTCAAGCAATGAACGATAAACATAAAATTTCAACGAGGAAACCTTGTAATTTCGCCTTTTTTTTGTAATACGCCTCTTAAGGCGCAGGTTGAGCAAAATGTCGCGCTAGTCGTTATTTGTGCGGTTTTAGGAGCTATCTACTTTTTATTTAAAAGATATATCAACAAAATAAAAAACACATTATATTTCTACATAATTTTGATTGCATAAGAGCTATATCCAATTTTTTTAAAGGAATAAATATTAATATAATCTCCTTACAACGAAACCACATAAATGTGAAATTATTATTGATAACATGCATCTCCTCGTAAAGTAAGTATTATTTTATTTTGCGATTTACACCAATGGATAGACAATTTATTAATGAACATTTCTATTATAAAAAAAATTTCAAAAGACCTAAATTTGATTTTATTAAGGCGCAGGTTGAGCAAAATGTCGCACTTGTCGTTATTTGTGCGGTTTTTAGGAGCTATCTACTTTTTATTTAAAAGATATATCAACAAATAAAAAACACATTATATTTCTACATAATTTTGGTTTCATAAGACCTATATCCAATTTTTTTAAAGGAATAATATAATCTCCTTACAACGAAACAACATAAATGTGAAATTATTATTGATAACATGCATCTCCTCGTAAAGTAAGTATTATTTTATTTTGTAATTTACACCAATGGATAGGCAATTTATTAATGAACATTCCTATTATAATTTTTTTCCAAAAGACCAAAATTTGATTTTATTAAAAAATTATTTCAAAATCTGGGCGTATTCACTGCCCACGGGCTTGCTGGAGTCAGTGAGAAGTCATTAAATTAGTGGGCGCGAGTCGAATGTGCCTACGCTCGTCACACGCACACATACACGCCATTCAGTGATACCAATTTCTGGCGTTTGCAATCAAATTCTGCAAATCACTATTTTTTGATTAATTTAAAAAAAATCGATATAATAAAGATTACGTATTACGTACGAAGATTATTTAGTAGAAGTATTTTATGAGAATATAAAATGGAATAAAATACACACGATAATGATGTTACTAATATAACTTTATTATACATATATTAATGGTAAACAATGCAGACGTAATAAAATTTAAGAATATTATTAAACACAATTAATTTGCTCGAATACAATAAGCACATCGTTTAATTTTAACCGACTTCAAAAAGGGAGGAGGTTATCAATTCGGTGTATTTTTTAATGTTTTTTACCTCAGAATTCTACAATTTCTAAACCGATTTAGATTTTTTTTATTTGAAAGGATATACACACATATTGATTCAATACACACGCTGAAATTTTAATTGTTGTTTTCCCGAAGTAAAATGATTTTGCCTTAGTAGTATAATAGATTTATTAAAATAAAATTATTAGGATGTAAAAATGGCAGATTTACAATCGAGAAAAACAAAACTCGAATGCGATCTCAAACCAATAGCAATATCTCGCAAGTAGGTCGGGCGTACAGACTAGCTTATACCGAATTACTATAATAAAGTCTGAAAAAAAAATTCGCTGGACGTAATGAGTGTTACATCTATCGCACGTGCTACCGCGCGCTTCCTACACAGTGAAGGGCCACTAATAAATGTTCATAACATGAACTCTCAAGCGTAGTGATACGACATAAACTAGTTTGGACGCCCGAATAGCTTGTGAGGTATTACTATTGTAAATCTGCCCTTTTTTAATTGTAATATTTTTTAATTTAATAAATTGACTCTACTATCGAGACAGTATAATTTGCCTGCGGGACAACAACAACTAAAATTTCAGCAGCATATACGAATTGATGAAGCTTAGAAATTAGTGTACATACATATTGATAACCTTTCTTTTTGGGCGTCGGTTAAAATAGACTGTTTGGGTCTAACGTAACATTTGGTTAATGTTTGGGTGTAAAGTGACATCTGGTTAGTAAAGGCGTTCTTATTAATAATCTCATGATGTTGTAAATAAAAAAGTTTTTATTCTATACTCTAAAACGTAACCTTAATCAATAAAAAAGGCAATTAAAATAAAATAGTTGCGTTAAAATGGCGTCGACGAATCGCTTTTAGCTGATCACTCCGTATTAGTTTTAAATAGGCACCCATTGTTAATATAATGTTAACACTTAGAGAAGTAGGTATCTATATATAAACATTTGAGTTTTACACAGAGCGTTCCGATTAAACGTTTTAAACACAAATAGAAAATAAATATTTTCAAAAGAAAATTGTGATTTTTTCCCCACAGCTAGCAACATTTGTATTATGAGAGCTTAGGTAAGTATTTTTTTGTTTTACGTACTTATAATGAATTAAATGTATAAACTTATATGTGAAATGTAATACCATCACTTCTTCTATGTTTATCATCACCGTTGTGACAATATTTTACAACACAAACGGTAATTTTTACAATTTTTTGCGAGCTTTTCTCCGTAAGACGTGACGTTGCGCACTGACGCGTCGCTGAGTCAACTTACGCGGTTTCGCGTTAGTTTTACTTGCTTCACTTTCGGTGCGCGTACTAGTATTCTATGCGCAATAATTCTATGGTGAAACCCGTGTTGTTTGTCACGACGTCAGCCAACGCACATGCTCGCTGACGTCATCTTATCAATCGATAATATTATTATTAGTTATTAGGTTATTTATAGGTAGTATTATTTGTTTCTAGTATAATTTTTCGTATTACTTATACATTATATTTGTTGTGTTTTTTACTGCGCGATGAAGCTTTTTGCGTGTATTTTCTTTGAAGTAAATGCAAATAAAAAAATGAAGCACCATTAGCATGTAAGGTTCGAATCCATAATTAATATTTCGACAAATATTATAATTTACACTATAAAAGGCTAATTCAATATTATCAGTATAGTATACAGTAAAAATAATCCTAATACCCAACCACAATATCTTATTAAGTATAGTACTGCCTCGTTGGTCTAGTGGTTGTAGTTGTGCGACTGCTGATCATGAGGTCCCGGGTCCGAATCCCGGGTCGGGCCAAAAAGTCAGTTATGAGTTTTTCATTTATGTTCTAAGTTGTAATTAGTATTACTAAGTTATAGTTTTTTGCTAAAATATAGTAAATTATTTATTGCTTGCTTTTTTCTTCTTTTTCAAAAAAAAATTGACTACATAAGGTGTTCTATACGCCAAATGTCAGAGAGAAAAGCTAGTACATCTTTTGCTAAACTTTAAAATCTAAAACCAATTTTAAAACAGACGAATTGATCATAACTCCCTTAGCTTATTTTATAGTTATGATCTAATTAATGGTATTTATTCCAGTTTATGGCAGCCCTGATTTATATTACGTGGCTGAAATTAGGTATTTCTTATTAGGTACGTCAAAACAAATAACAGCCGGACGGCTGACATTATGCACTCCATACATTTCTTATATCTAATTACAGTCCCATTAATTTCCACTAAAAAAAAAATAACTTGTAAATTTAAACAAAAATAACTGCATTACTATGTCTATAGTGATATTCATACAAATCAAAAAGCCTATAAATGAGATAATGTAAAGTATCATCCGGAAATCCGAAAATACCGGAATCATAACTTGTCAAATAATTAGGGAAATGATGACTGGTATTAGGAGCTTCCACCCTAATTCGGTAAAAAGTAGGTATTAATATACCTAATTTTTACTATAAACTAAAAATTTTTAAAACTAAAGGAGACTTTTAACGGTGGTAGAGCCACGCAGCAGTTTTCGCTGTTGCACGTATGGGCCGGCTCGAACCAGGTTGGTACCACGACCTCACAGAATACCAGCGTGAAGTAGAAGCTCTGCTTCTGCGTTTCGTCTGGTGAGTGCACGTGGCCGGAGGCCCAATCCCTCTTCCCCCCCCCCCCCCATCAACATGGTAGCGGAATTACACATTATACTACCCCAGGAGGGTACCAGTAACCCTGGAGAATCCCTCGCTGAGCATCCACGACCATGTTATTCCAATCCTGAGCGTGGGTGCTCAGGCTGCCCCGCGTATTCTGGGGGGGTAAAATTCCGCTCAAAAACATAACTGCTCGGGGCAAACTGAGCAACAATACCAAGGCGACCCCTGCCACGCTATCCGTGAATTTCTGCAACATCAGGGGACTTCACTCTAACCTAAATTCCGTCCACTACCATCTCGAGACGGCGAAGCCGATCTTGCTCTTCCTGACCGAGACGCAGGTTTCCTCTCCGGCTGATATTTCGTATCTGTCCTACCCGGGGTACAAATTGGAGCACTCCTTTGTGCCTCGGGCTGGAGTTTGCGTGTATGTCAGAGAGGACATCTGTTCTCGACGCCTCGGCAGTCTTGAAGGTTCGGACCTGTCCATCCTTTGGCTACGCGTAGACAGCGACGACCATCCGCGCGTCTACGGGTGCCTCTATAGGTCCCAGAGCGGTAATGCCGAAACAGACCGACTCATCGACCACGTCCAAATGGCTACAGATTCCTTGCTACAACAGGTCACATCCGCAGAGATCGTGATCCTTGGTGATTTTAACGCCCACCATGCCGAATGGCTCGGTTCACGTTTAACCGATCATGCGGGGAGATCTGTTTATGACTTTGCCTTGGCATATGGTCTGACACAACTAGTTACTTCGCCTACGTGGATTCCAGATGTGGAGGATCATACACCTTCCCTGTTGGACCTTCTGCTGACCTCTCATCCGGACGGATATCAGGTTTCCGTCGATGCCCCTCTTGGCTCTTCGGACCACTGTCTGATCCGGAGTATGGTGCCACTCACGCTCCCTTCGCGGTTGCGTTCTGCAGGTTGCCGCCGTGTTTGGCATTACAGGTCGGCGGATTGGGACGGAATGCGGTCTTTCTTTGCATCCTACCCATAGGGGCAGGTTTGCTTCTCGCCGGATGATCCCAGCGCTGTTGCTGACTCTATCACTGATGTGGTGCTACAGGGAATGGAACTATTTATCCATCATCTGTGGTACCCATCGGAGGCAGATCTCAGCCTTGATTTGGTCGCTCCTGTAAAACTGCATTACGCAGTAAGCAGGAGTGTTATCAAGCCTGGGCTGCGGCTTCGGCGACTCGGGATGTAAACACCAGCATACTTAAAAAGAAGTATAACTTTGCCTCCAGGTCCTTCAAAAGAGTTATTGCCAAGGCAAAGTCAGAGCATATAGGCAGAATTGGCGAGAAACTAGTTCGCCTTCCTTCGGGAACCCGTGCATTCTGGTCTCTCGCCAAGGCTGTCCAAGGGAATTTCTGTAAGCCATCACTACCATCTCTGCACAGGGAGGACGACTCACTGGCCCATGACGCAAAAGACAAAGCCGACCTTTTAGGCTCCCTTTTTGCGTTCAACTCGACTCTTGATGACGGGGGGAAAACACCGCCGACCATCCCGCGGTGTGAATGCTCCATGCCGGATGTGCTGTTCTCACAGCGCTCGGTTCGCAAAGCACTTCTCTCCCTGGACATCCAGAAGTCGAGTGGGCCTCACGGAATCCCCCCAATTGTGCTGAGGACGTGTGCTCCGGAGTTGGCGCCGGTCCTAACGCGTCTTTTCCAGTACTCCTACTCCCAAGGCGTAGTCCCGAATTCATGGAAGACAGCTTTTGTCCACCCGATCCCTAAAAAAGGCGACCGCTCAGACCCGTCCAACTATAGGCCTATCGCGATCACCTCCTTGTTCTCCAAAATAATGGAATCCATTATCAACTGCCAGCTCATCCGGTACCTTGAGGATCACCAGCTGATTAGTGACCGCCAATACGGTTTTCGTCGGGGTCGATCAGCTGGTGATCTTCTGGTCTACCTGACCCATAGATGGGCGGAGGCAGTAGAGTCCAAGGGGAAGGCATTGGCCGTTAGTCTGGACATTGCGAAGGCCTTCGATAGGGTTTGGCACAAAGCGCTTCTTTCGAAGCTCCCTTCCTATGGGCTTCCCGAGAAATTGTGCAATTGGATCACCAGCTTTCTTGCAGATCGGAGCATTAAGGTCGTTGTAGACGGTGCATGTTCTGACTACAAGCCTATTAACGCTGGTGTTCCACAAGGCTGTTTGCTATCACCAACGCTGTTTCTTCTGCATATCAGTGATATGTTACTAACTGGTAGCATTCATTGCTATGCGAATGACAGCACTGGTGATGCTCTATACACCGGCCGTGCTAATATTTCTCGGGAAAACGTCTCCGATTACCGGAACAAACTTGTGTCTGAAGTCGAGTCTTTGCTGGACAAAGTCTCGAACTGGGGGCGACTAAATCTAGTCCAGTTTAATCCTCGGAAGACACAAGTTTGCGCGTTTACCGCTAAAAAGAACCCCTTTGTCGTATCTCCTCAGTTTTAAGGCACTCCCCTGGTTGCCTCAGCCAGTATCGGAATCCTCGGCGTCGACATATCGAGTGACGTGCAGTTTCGTGGTCACTTGGAAGAGAAGTCCAAATTGGCCTCTAAAAAGCTTGGCGTGCTCAGCAGAGCGGGACAGTATTTCATGCCGGCACACCGCCTGCAACTTTACAAGGCGCAGGTTCGGCCTCACATGGAATACTATTCCCATCTCTGGGCAGGGGCTCCCCAGTGCCAGCTCCTTCCACTTGACCGCATCCAGCGCAGAGCGGCTCGAATCGTCGACGACCGAGTCCTTTCCGATCGGCTCGACTCATTGGCGCTGCGAAGAGATGTTGCATCTCTTTGCATTTTCTTTCGCATCTACCATGGGGAGTGCTCTGAGGAATTGTTCGGATTAATCCCAGCCGCCAAATTACACGAACGCACATCGCGGCAGAACTCCCGATACCATCCACACCGTCTGGATGATTGGCGGTCCACCACTGTGCGATTTAGAAGATGTTTTCTTCCTCGCACGACTTCCTTGTGGAATCGATTACCATCAGCGATTTTTCCAACCGATACGACTTAGGGACCTTCAAGAAAAGAGCGTACTCCTTTTTAAAAGGCCGGCAACGCATCTGCAATTCCCTTTCTGGTGTTGCAGTTGTTCATGGGCGGCGGTAGTCACTTACCATCAGGTGAGCCGCATGCTCGTTTGCCCCCTCTCCTAAAAAAAAAATTCTATTAGTTTTCAGCGGTATTATAAGTTAAAATAGTCCACTGTTCAATAAATAATAGTATAAAACAAAGTTGTAGTTACATTCAGCATTTATAAGTACTTTAAAATTGATGGAAAATATTTTTAGTAGTTCCGGCAAAATAATATAGTGCATGTCTGTGCATGAATATGGTATGGATACTATTTTTTAAATGTATTGTTTGTGAGTATACATCCCAAATACCGTTTAAGTAATATGATTAAAGCCAAGATGAGTCAGGGATAATATGTACATTTATAATATTACCTGTACACACTATAGAGTAAGAAAGATTAATATTTATTATATTAATAAAGGTACCTATTTAAAAATGCTTTAACTAAGGTAATCACTATTCTCGACTCGAGTGATAAACTTCAATCGATGCAGGGACTGTAAATAGTTAATTCAAATAACTCAAAAATTCGAGTACAACTAGAGTGACATGATAAAACCCGAGTGACTTGAGTCACAAAATTCTACTCGAGTCACATTTTTATATTACGGTAAATGTAGTGTCTGTCTACAATTTAGTAATGAACTCGACTTACTAATTCGAGCAATTTATTAATATATTATGTAATGTCAATAAGCTGATTAAGTATAATTCGTGATAGTTAAATTTTTAATAACAGTAACTTTACGCTACGTCATAAAGTAAGTGATATTATTTTATGAAGATTGTCTATACGCAAAACAATAATATATAAATACCTATTAAGTTAAGTAATAATAATAATTCTCTTGGATGGAAGAACAAATATAAAAATTATTTGTAACAATCTGACACAGCTTCATTCCGCCAAATCGATTTGCGTAACTCAAGTAGTATTCGATTACGTGAATTTCAACACAAGTTAACTAGAGTCAAATTTTTTCCGAGTTGGCACATCTCTACTACAATAGTGTTTAATATTACTTTATCTGAACTAATGACATAAACATAACGATCAAAACAACTCTTTTTTTTCAGATTTCTTGATTCCGTGGAGATTTTCATAAAATCTTTATTCTATTTACAATAAAAATTGGTATCTTTTTTTTGTATATAATACCATTGCTGTCCGCGAAAATTTCTAGTGGGCCCAAAACTACTCTCCTTTAACTAAAAAAACTAAACTGACCATTTATTTTTTAACTCAAAACAGGACATGGGTTTATTTATACTCTAAACTGTACTTAACTTGTGTAACTTTATGCAATTAGTATTCACTATAAAATAATATTCGGTATAGACGGTAATTATTAAATGCACCATATTTTTTTTATTATTAATTACATTTGTCAGTGGATTAAATTTGCTTTAATAAAGTTGGTGATGATTTTAAATAAGAATAAAATACTGTTCAAGTTTTTTTATTGTTACCTTTGTTAACAACATCGCCTTTAGAACTGGAACCGTAAGTGTTTCTTTCACAATTTATTCAAAATAAAAAATACTCTTTCTACTGGAGCATTTGTACCAGGTAGACATAAAATATGTTCGATTAAAAAAAATTATGTTGAAGATTGTTGACTTTGAATACTTCCATCCAACGAGTTAAGGGACAATTTTGTGTCCCGGAGCTTTGTTTGGGGACAATGGGACAGGTGACCGAGAAAAGGGACAGTCCCGTTCAAAACGGGACGTATGGTCACTTTAGCTATAACCCGGCGATGGCTCCGTGGCGCAGTGGCTTAGCAATCAGTTGTTGCGCTGGGGGCCGCGGGTTCGAATCCCGCACAGAAGAAGTATTTGTAAGGCCTACAAATAATTGTTCCGGGTCTGGATATTTGTCCTTGTGCAATTTATGTTTGTAAACTGCCTCCACGACTGTCATTCTATATTACTCTAACTCTGCGAAACATCTTATTTATTTATTTATTCTTTATTGTACCAAATATTTGTACAAAAGGCGAGCTATCTATCTATTTCCTTATAGTGAGTAGGTATCTTTAAAACTCACAATTTTCAATGCTTCATTTTTAATATATAATTAATTATAAAATTTCATAATTAGATAATATATGAGAATACATAATTCTAATATAATGCAACTAATATACCGAATAAAAAAATTAAAATACATTTATCGTTGTACGCTGTGTGTATTTCCATAAAATAGTTTATTGATGTTTAAAAAATACTACGTTCCTTTTGCCCGCTTCCTCCTAGCCTTCAGAAGTTCTCTCTTGTGCCTAGTTTTGCATTGACGTCTCCCATTAACACCGTATATTGGGTTTTGGAGGAATGCATGGCTCTAGAGATATCCTCATACATTTCCTCCACCTCCTCATCGGGGTGTGCCGAGGTTGGTGCGTAAACCTGTATGACCTTCAGCAAATACCGTTTGGTGATTCTGAGTATAAGGTACGCAACCCTCGTCGACACACTCTCAATCTTTACAACGTTGTTAACGAGAGACTTGTGGACGATAAATCCGACACGTCCTTGGGACAGATGGTCGCCCTCCCGGTAATAGAGCAAGTTGCCGGATTCGAGGATTACCGTGTCCTCCCCCTCTCTTCGGACTTCGGATAATCCTATAATATGTCAGCGTAACTTGTCTATCACTTCTTCCAGCTCCACAATCTTCTCGTCAGTCCTCAAGGTGCGTGCGTTGTATGTTGCCAGGTCGAGTCGTCTAAGGTGGCAACCGAACCTCCACCGGAGATTCTTAGCACCCCCTGCCCAGCCGTTACCATGGTCACCACCGTAGCCAGGAATAGCGCGGCCGCCGGGGACTGGGGGCCGTCTGTTTGTTGTTCTGTTCATTGGGGGGTATTTGCCATAGTTGCCACGCTTGGCGAGCGGGTTGGCAACCGCGGTTTTTTTATTGTAATTTTAGCTATTATCAGGAAGATGCTGCTGCCCATCTCCTGCCTGTTTCCCTTTGTCGCCTTTTACGACACCCACGGGAAGATATGGGGTAGTGGATATTCTTAACCGCCACTACACGGGAAGTCGTACAGTAGGTGGCGTCTTACATATTTCTTAAACGATATATTGTAGCGAGTCGGCGCGGCACACCAAATGCTCAAGGTCGTTCGCATGGAGTAGCCCCTTAAAAGGGGCAGCGCTTGGTCCTACAAAACTACGGGATTGCCCGTACTTTGTTATAGTGACACTCAGGCACTCACCACCACTCACCACTCACTATCGTCAGAGGTATCCCGACCGGCCGACACCCAGTCAACAAACTTTTGTTGACATTCCCTTGAGATTGTTGCAATGTGGCATCCAAAGGCCGTCAAATGAACGCTCCCGCATAGTGTCAATGGTGCAAGAAGAAAATGAAGTTCAACTTATTTACTGATCCCAAGCTCAGTGTAAGGCGAATAGTAATGATTCTGCATTTGTCAAAAAGGGTTGTGTGGAAAATTTTAAAATGCTAAGGCACGCATCCGTACCATTTTCGTCGCGTACAAGATATTCGAGATTCGAGAGCCAGTGTGACCATGTCGGTCACGCTGGTTCTACTGCGGATATCCTCATTTCTAAGTTTATCACGCAGAGAAACTCTGAGCCTAGCCCTCTCTATAGCTCGCTGAGTGACCTTGAGCTTTCTCATCTGGCCAGCAGTGTTTTCCAGTTATGGAACATTAATTTGTAGGTTTGACGTGGCGCACGCCACCTCCGCTACTCGCTTGGGTCGCCGCCCTGCTTTGTCTCTCGACAAGGCTCCACATGAGGCTGGTCAAACAGACCAAAGAACCAATAACACACAAATATTTACTCATTATTTTTTATTTGTAACTTCAAATCTTAAAACTAATACTGATTATATTTACATTGATTTACTTAGCTAAATTACAATGTAATCATTTAAATAATATTTATAAAAGTTAAAGCCTAAATTTGGCATGACTTTTAAATACTGAGGTTAGTCGCTCATGTAATTTTTTTGGAAAGAATCCATAAATACTTTGTCTGTAAAAGAAAAATTGTCGTGCACATGACTACACATAACCTGTTTAAGTTCCGACTGGGCTCTATACAAAATATAAATATAATATATTTTTCGCCGCGAAGAGATGTTGCAACTCTTTGCGCATTCTATCTCATTTACCACGAGGAGTGATCTGAGGAATTGCTCGGGCTAATTCTAGCTGCTCAATTTCAACATCGAACATCGCGACAAAACTCGCGATATCATCCATACTACTAGATAGTATGGATGATTTATGATCAACCACTCTGCGATTTACAAGAAGTCTTCTTCAGCAATCATCTTTGGTTCCAAAGTTTTTAAAGGTTTTGTCAAATTTGAGTAGATTAAAATTTGTCTCAACTTAATAACTGACCAAGTAAGCTACGATGTTCACGATAGATTTTACAAAAAACTAATAGAATTTTTTTTGACTTAAATGTTTACTGTCTCACAAATTAAAATGCTTATAGCCTTTTTGTAAGACAAAGACTAGCTAGAAAAATTATGTTTTTTTATATATCTGAAAAGCCACTGTTATTGATGACAAAATTACATTGCACGGTTTACTCTCGATTACTCTGGAGCTTTTTTATAGAATAAAGGTAACAAGCAAGCACAAAGCCCACCTAGTTCATATTCTAGTTCATCCCACCAACATTTAGATCTATCCTTGACTAAGAATCAAAATGCAAACTAAAATGAATACCTCGTATCCAGTAAAAACGTCTCCGGTTCCCTACACTCACCATACGAAACACAGTACTATTAAGCTGCTATTTTACGTTGGTATTCTGTGAGAGCGTGGTCCTTCCCCGGTCGAGCCGACCCATTCGTGCAACAACTAATATAGCTGCAGCAATAGAATCACGAACGAAAATATATATGTAAAATGTTAAATAAGTAATATTTCAAAAACAGTTTCAACAATATTACATATCTCTGTCTCACTCTTACAACATACTATTTTTATGGCCATACTTCTATTATTAGTTACGTTATTTCAGACGTTAATCGTAATGGATACAAAGAAAACCGCATACCCGGTACTTCCCGATCCAAATGAATGCCGTATATTAAACTATCGAATGCCGGCAGTCGACCGAAATCGGGGCGACCATGTTAGAAGAAATAAAATGAAAGTTATTTTAATTAACAATTATAAGAATAATTAATCTTAGCGAGAGCTTAGTCTCAAGTAAGACCTCATAAAATTTTGCCTGCTAAGGGAATGAGCCCTTACAAAGAGTACAGATTTATTACTGATATTGGTTATATTGTTAATAATACAATAAAATGTTATCCCAACCTTTGAAATAATCAATGGAAGTTTTCTAAAAGACAATAATCCCATAAATTACATCTATAGTGTTATAGCGACGGTGCAGTAGAATTAGGGCTGACCTGAGAGAAAACTAAACTTGCATATGTATACTCTATAGGGCTTCGAATGCTTGACCAATAAAGAACCACGCTCTCACAGAATACCAGCATGAAATAGCGGCGTAATGCTGCTGTTTAGTGTAAAGAACCAGAGGCCTTCCTTATTGGTAACTAGCTGTTCCCCACGACACCTTTTATTACCCTTAGATTCATGGGTTTTAATTTTATTGCGCGGAACCCTAATTATTTTCTTAAATTAAAGTAGCCTAAGTTACTCCTTATAACATCAACTATCTTCCAGTGAAAGTTCCTTCAGTTTTCCAGCCATTTCGGAGATTAGTCGAAACAAATAGACAGGCAAAAATTTAATAAAATTGTTTTTATTATAAGTACTGTCTATACTTTCATATTTTGCATTTAGTAAATAGCTGTTATTGCGACATTAAAAATATACTCTTCAATTTTATTTATTTTTATGAATGAGGTTATTCTATATTAGCCCTCATTGATGACAGCGCATATACATTTTGATTCTTAAACTGCGCGTTCATTTGTCACCCTTAATTTATTTTAAAAAAATACTACTTAGCAACAAACTCCAGACCTACAAAGAAAGGAAGGCGGAGCGCTCTTACGTTTCAAGTGCAAACACCAAGTCAAAACCCAGCTCAACTTAGTGTAAGCATACGAATACTCACGTACACACGCCTAAAATAATTTGTTACCAACTACATACATGATTTTAAATGCATTTGTGTGCGTCCATCAGTGAATTCTTACGGATTGATAAAGAAAAAAATAAGATAGATTTGTGCGTGAATCGAGAAGTGTGTCAAGAAGTTGAGCATGATTTCGGCATCACATGAAATGTACGAAGTGCCTGTTTCTTTGTTGGTGTGAGCTTAGAAAGTTTATACTGTTTTTATCTCATTTGTGTATGTATTATTTATATTTGTATGCCCGATCCTGAATACTTATCTAATTAAAATAAACCAATATATACAACATATCGACACTCAGTTTAGGAATTCTAACTTTAATTAGGAACTGGAAAATAAAGCAAGGGATATGTGAAATTCTTAATGAAAATTTCTCAAATCCGAATTAAAACCTAAAAATCCAATCGAATCTTTCAATAGGACTTTTTAAGTCGTATTTTTATATATATTTTTTTTTACTTTTAAGCCCGTGGTTGATGTATGGTAAATCGCACTATTTTAGCATTACTTTGAATAAAATCTATTCGCTCTTGCCTTGAAAACGCTCATATTGTAATCGGATGGAAAGACAGATTTATAATTATACAAATTCATGATTTACAGCTCGTAAATCCAGGGCCAATGCATGCAGCGAAAGCAATGGCATGAGGAATGAAATTCTGCTCGTAATTTCCAGTGAAAAGATGCGACCACGGTCCCTTGGCGAAGATTGCCACGTCCTCCCCGCCGTGAGTTTCCCTGGCTATCGGTACCAACGACGGGTACGTGTAGTTCAGGTGTTCTGAAATTATACCAGTTACATACACTATCGCTATTGATAACAATATTATAATACCAAAAACCTGCCAAGTTCGAAGGAACTTAAGTAATATCAATACTTACTATTTGGCAGCTGATGAAGATGATAATAGTAATAAAAATGTAAAAATAGCGCTGTTCATCTTCAGCATCATCATCATTACAGCCCTTCACATTCCACTGCTGAACGTACGCCTCCCCCAAGGAATGCCATAAAGCACGGTCCTGAGCCACCTGCATCCATCGACTTCCTGCATGTCTCATCAGGTCGTCACTCCATCTATTGGGGGCTCGCAGCTGCCACTCGAGACCTTTTTTCCCCATCGGTGAAAATGTAAAAGTAGCGCTGTTATAAAAGTAAAACCCTAAAAACGGTCAAGGGAAAATAAAATAGGCCTAGAAGAGATATATTGATGAGTGAGCAACTATATTCTTAATGTTGCCGTGAAATTTAATACTTATCAATTTTCAACAAATCAACCCGACAAACACAAACGAATTGTTTCTTTAACAGTAGTCTATATAATATAAATATGTGGGACTGGGCACCAAATAAAACTTAAAAAAAAAACATTTGAGACAAGTATCGGCTTACACCGTACAGCATCATCTCCGTAATGTAATGTTCCTTCTTCCTTCTGCCCCCTCTATCAAATTCTCTCTTTTGCTACTCGCTCACACACATCTTCCCTCGCGCGGGCGCTTGTGTGTGTGTGTGTGTGTGTGTGTGTGTGTGTGTGTGTGTGTGAGTGTGTGTGTGTGTGTGTGTGTGTGCGCGTGTGTGCGTGTGTGCGTGTGTGCGTGTGTGCGTGTGTGTGCGTGTGTGCGTGTGTGCGTGTGCGCGTGTGTGCGTGTGTGCGTGTGTGCGTGTGTGCGTGAGTGTGCGTGTGTGCGTGTGTGCGTGTGCGCGTGCGTGCGTGCGTGCGTGCGTGCGTGCGTGCGTGCGTGCGTGCGTGCGTGTGTGCGTGCGTTCGTGTGTGTGTGTGTGTGTGTGTGTGTGTAAGAACGTACGTACGTACAACAATGACCTCGTAATTATTGTTTTCTTACCTATATCATCCAACATTAAATTATGTCTTTGAAATTGCTCATGAGGCTTGTAGCCAGGTCCGTTCGCATAGCTGATAGTCGTATAAGGCATATTATCTGACGCGTTCATCTGTATCATTAAAAAATTAAATTATTTACATACATTTCAAAAGGGTTTTAGTTCATCCCTATCATCATCGTTCATCATTCCCTTCACAAGTTCAGTTTTTAAATAGTTCACTTTCATTGTGACTTTAGATTCGTATCAATGTAACCCCTGAGATGAGAGGTTGCCAAAGTGTACACCACACTAGGGCACTAGGGTCAAGGGACCAAAGTCATACCGCTGGGTCTGCCATCATCTCTAAATATTCCACAAGACTCTCAAGCCGAGTAAATATTCATAGGGACAAGTTTATGTTTTATTTATGAGTTTTCAGTGGCAGAGCTTTGTCGGCAAGAGATGCCGAGAAATGGGAGTTTCAAGACCAAATTGGCGATAAATTTAAGATGTTCCAAATTAAAAGTACTCATAACCGATAAATATGTCTGCGTAGATATAATTGTTGTGAAAGAATCGAGAAAGATGTGTCAGAATCGTACCAAATTCCATTTGTCCGTAGCCTCTACCTACTCCTCTGGGTAACAAGCCTGAAAGTTTATGTATGAAGATATGTTTGGTAAGATTGTGTACTGTTTATAAATTATGTAAAAACTTATATAGTATCCAAGTTTCTGAATTCTGAGCTCAAAAAATAGAACAGGATAAATAAATAGTTTTAGTATTTTTCTACCATTATGAAAATTACAGAAATATATTTACTACCAACGACCTAATTAAGCTGGGAAGTCTCTTGCCAAGTTAGGAAAACACATTCACATTAACCGTTCTATTTGGCGCAAATAATTGAGACTAGTGAAAAGATGTTGTTTCGTTATGGCCCTTGACTTCGAACTATTTTTTGTCCGCTTTTTATGTCAGCTGCTTCTTTTCAGGTCAGATGTTTTATGATTATTTTTATTTTTTAAGAACTTTAAGTTTATCTTTAGTGCCAGTCATACGAATTTTGTCAACGCATTGGTGAAACTACTAACTATCTTAAAGATTATTTTTACTTTTTTATCCTTTACGTCAATAGGTGCCAACTTCCAAGTGTGCCGATAATGTAAATCTTCCCTACAGCGGGGGAGATCTTAGACTTAGAGTATACGAAGCATAGCTTGCTTGTCATTTTAAGGCTTGTAAAGGCTGATAAAATAAAGAAAAATCAAAGTCAAACCATCTTACTATATTCGTGAATCCCAAGATATCACTTCCCCGTTTGCTATATCCGCTGTACGACATGGTGTGGCTGTGATCTGACGTCACAATAATAAGGGTCTCCTCAGTATCTACCATCCTCAATGCTAATTCTACCGCCTTCGCTAATTCAGCAGTTTCATCCAAAGCCTTACGAGCTTTCGTCTCATGGTGAGCTGTGTCGATTCTCCCTCCTGTAAGAATCATTACGTATATATAATGACGTGTAACTTTTTAACGTGGTAGAGCCACGCTGTTACTATATTATGGTTGCAGCAGGAATGTTTTGACTCGACCGGCAAAGGACCACGCTCTTACAGAATAGAGGTAAAAAAACAACATAATGCTGCTCTGTTTCGTATTGTGAACGCAGAGAACTAAGACCCTTTTTACTGGTAAGAAGGCATTCTATCTTAGCACCTAGAGGTAACAACGCATGTACATCTTGTTTATAAAACGAGGATATATGTGGCTGTCATCTATACTCGGTCTATATGTCATATAACTTACTCGTTTGTCACCCATATTCTACAAAGAAAAAAGTTCAATTAAATGTATTTGATTGCTGTGTGATAGCGGAGCGTGGTAGAGAATACCGCCATTTCATTCCGCGAATATTATTAAAGTCTACATAAATTAAACGCTTTCTCATAGTAAAAACAGCCTTTAAAACTAAAAATAATAGAATGATTCCACATTATAGTTTCTGAAGTAGGTGCTAAGAGATAGCGTATCAAGCAATTAAAGTCCCGACTTCAGAAGCTATTATGTGAAAACAATTTTCTTCTTTTTAGTTTTAGAAGTAATTTTTTTGGGTTCCGTACCCGAAGAGTTACCTACGGGACCATATCACTAAACCTCCGCTGTCCGTCTGTCCGTCCGTCCGTTCGTCTGTCTGTTAGCGGGCTGTATCTCATGATCCGTAATAGGTAGGCAGTTGAAATTTTCACAGAATATATATTTCTGTTGCCGCTATAACAACAAACAATAAAAATAAAAATAAATTAAGAATTAAAGGGAGTTTCCCTACTAGAAACGTGTATTACGCTGGTAAGGAACCCTTCATGCGCGAGTTTGACTCGCGTGATTCGCACTTGGGCGATTTTTATTACTTCTTTTAAAAGTTTAATTTCTTTACCATTTTAGTTGACAAAGTTCAGGGTAATGTCTAAAATATTGTCTAAATATTTAGGTACATTAAAATCTTCATCCCATATTTTACCACGCCTGAAGTAAAGAAAATATATAAAGGCCTGAAGTATTACAATAAATTTTACAAAAACAAAAGAATCTTTAAAATCGGTTTATAAACAAAGAAGTTATGATCGAACATATATAAAAATATATACACAGACGTATTAGAGGCTTTCTCATTTTTAATATCATTTAAAAAAATTGGCTGTTGTTAAGCTTAAGTGTAAAGTACAGTGTAGGAACTTAACCATTAATTACCTTCATAGACTAAATTACCATATATCGAATAGCATGCAAACACAGGACTGCATGAATGTGTGCGTAACAACCTGCCTGTGTGTGCGTGCATGGGGAATGTAAACATATTCATAAAATAAGTACCTATGTATATATTAATAGTTATACAATGTACTATTAGTAGGAGAATTCAATAAATTTCATTCTTTCATAAATATTGTATCCTTTATTTTTTCTACTTCACCTACGTCAAACTCCCCATAGTAAATGGGTCGACATGTTGAGGATGCCTAAAGGCATTAAGGCCGCCCTTTTTATCCTTTTTGATATGGGGAAAAAAGGAAAATAATTTACATATAAATACATTATTATTATTACACATGAGTAAATAGTTATATAAAAAACGCCTGACAAAAGTTTAAAGGCAAAGTATTTCTTATGAATTTTATTGCTTGTATGCAATTAAATAAATAACCCATGTTATTTAAAGTACATAAAACCTTTGATTTAAACCATCAAACAAAAAGTTAAAATGATTATACAGTTTGTTTGATGGTTTGAATAAATAATTTGTATTTGTCTATTAACTTTAGACATTCCTTTGTTACTCTTAATTAAATTTTGACAGTTTTTGATAGAGAAATATCAATCCCCGTCAGAGTAAAAGGCTTAACCACACAAAAGAGATTATATTTACTAAAGTATAAGTTAAGCCTTATTGTATTTGAAAATATATTTATTTCGTTACCAGATTATATACCTGACTTATATAACGAGGGAAAATTTCCTTCAGTAATAAATGCCCATGCAACGACGACTCGGAACAAACCTTCAAGCACTTAATAGAAGAATGTTCTAGATACTCAAACACTCGGAACGATCACATAATTACCTGTAGCAGCTTGAATATAACTGACGTCTTCAGCATAATAAAATAATAAGCAATGAATCTTCAGTAATATCATACACCAAACATATTAAAACTATTATTAGAACACTTAAGGACTTTAACAAACACATACTATAGATACCTTGAAAATCAAAGCAAAATTTATATTTCTGTAACTAAAACTATAATTCGTGTACCTAATAATCCTACTTTTAAGTTTTGTATAAATGTACTATTTCATAAATAATAACATATTGTAAAGAATTGTAGTAATAAAATGTAACTTTTGTGTCGCCCGTATCCAATAGCGGGGGCTAATCAATTGTAAAAGTAGGTTAATTTGAACCAATAAACACCCAGTCCTGGTGGTGTAACCGAGACTGGACAAAAAAAAATACATATTTACATCCATCCATCCATTACAGATTTACAGATATAAAAGTTTAAGTAAGCTTCATAAGAAGATTTTGTAACAGTTCCACGCTGGGCAGTCGAGTTGGCAACCGCAGTTCTTATTATTTTGAATTGTTAAGAGAAAGATGCTGCTGGCCATCTCCTGTTTCAGTTTCCCTCTGATGGCACCCACGTGACGATATGGGGTAGTGGATATTCTTACGCCGGAGATAGTTTTTTTTGTGAAATCAATAAAATATTTTTTATAATAACAGATATATGTATATATATATATATATATATATATATATATAATAACTTTAATAATAACAGTCCAATGCTGAATTCTAATGCCTACAAGTGGTGATATTGTGATGAAGCCCTAGATGACAAAGCACACCGTCGTAGCGTAACAAAAGCCTATTAACTATTGCCTAAGGTAAGGTGAGGGTAATATGGTCACCTTAAGCTTTAGACCTATAAAACCAAAACTAGGAGGAGGACAGAGGCAAAAACACAAAGACGTATACTGTAACAAATATATTAAGAAAGAGTAACGAACAAAGTTTGCCAATAATAAGCAATAACTTCGATTTATCAACTTTAGAAAAATTACTATACTACACAATAATAAAATCGACTAAAATATTTAGACTGTACACTACTGTAGTTTTCGAGTTATAAGAAAGTGACTATATTAACCAGATGACCATATTACCCTCACGTACTATATTGCTCTTCTTAAGCTCGCAGTAGTCCATTCTTGTAAATGGTCTACTTCCACAGTTGTGTTTCCTTAATTTATTTTATTTGATATAATTGCCATATTTGACTGTCTAATTGGTCATCGTGGGTTTAGAAGTTTTGCAACTTTGATACTTATCTCCGCCTGCATTCAAACACACAAAAAATTCATCCAAATCGGTTGAGACTTTTTTGAGTTTTAGCCAGACTAACGGACGCAATTGATTTTTAGGGTTCCGTATCCAAAGGGTATCCATACGTGACCCTATTACTAATCTTCCGCTCTATCCGTCCGTCCGTCCGTCTGTCTATCAGCGGGCTGTATCTCATAGTCCGTAATAGGTAGACAATTGAAATTTTCACAGAATGTGAATTTTTGTTGCCGCTTAAATATAAATTAATAATTAAAGGGAGACTCCCATACTAGAAACGTGTTTTATCTACATTGTATTTAAACTTGAACGATGATACGGAACCCTTCCTACGCGAGTCTGATTCGCACTTGGCCGGTTTATGTAATACATATATAGAGATAAGGATAACAATGATAAATTACCTTCGACGAATAAGAAGAACCCATTTTTATTCTTCGACAATATCTCAATAGCTTTTTGGGTCATTTCACTCAATACTGGGACATCATCGCCTGCCTCTAAGTGATACGGCATATGATCATACGTGAAAAGCCCCAATACACTATCGTATTCTTTCAAATCGAGTGACTGCAGTTGTGTTCTATTGAAGACGTATTTAGGGGACGCTCCCAGCGACTTTTTATTTAGCTGCCATTCTTTTATCAGGTCCGCATTGTCACGTCTGTATCCAGAATTACCTTCTTCATCTTTCAATTTGTGGGTCAGGAAGTTCTTTCTTCCTCCACCCATAACAACCTGAAAAATGTAGACTTTATGTACAAATTGCAATATTTACACTCAGACCAACAAATCAAATAGACCGGGCGTTGTGTACATTTCAAGAGACGCCGAAACTGTGCGCCACTTCTGAACACGCACTTGCGCATCCTTTTTACTTCTTTCTTAAACAAGCCGTAAAAGTACATTGTTGTAAGTTCAGTTGTGCACCTTATACCATATTGTTGGTGGCAAACGGAAAAAGAAATAGAATAGAAATATTTTTTTATTCAACATAGATTATTATATAATAACAGTTGTTGAAAGTCATTCATGTTTAATTTACCGCTGGTTCGAAAACACATTTATGTCTTGGGAAGAAATAGCAAGAAACCCAGCGGGACATTTGTTTTAGATGCATAATGTGTGTGTAAGTACGTATTCTTACAATAAGTTAGGCATTGTTTTGGCGTCACTTGATATTTACGCAGCGCTTCTTCTATATTTCTTTGTTTGTCTTAAAAATTAAACAACATTTGAAACTAAACATTGAAAGAAAACCTAGAACTAAACCTAGATCACTACAAGAAAATCTCATCTCGTGGGTATTATAGGAGTTGACTGAGAGAAATGCTCAGTGAAATCTCTGGATTCCAATAGATTACAGATTAAGTATTTCATCATCAACCGTATTTTTAAGATCACAGGCTTCTGTTTCGACGATCACTTGCAATGTTAGCATCATCTCAGGCTGTGTGAGCCGTCATCGCAGTCGGGCATAAGAACTTATCCTCGTAGGTCTATAAGGTCCGACATTCAACAGTTTAACAGCATGAACGTGAGCTTGATTAGAAAAATTTCGTGCGTTCTCATTAACACACAATAAAAAAAAATAAGGTCGTTTAAAAATGTTGCGTAAAGTTACAGCCTTTATATGTCCCACTGCTGGGCACAGACCTCTCAGTCTCCTCTTAGTCGCCGCGCTGAGGACGGGCTCCACGTCCAGTACGCGTTGGTGGACTTCACACACCCTACAAGTATTTTATTCCTTAGACATGTTCAGATTTTCTCACAATGTTTTCCTTTACCCGTTACACGTTTAGATATAACGTTACGCCTTGTAAATCAGCACTTAGAAACGCAACTTACCATTTCATTAATGCCGGCGAGGATCGAACCCAAATCGCTGGCGTACTGTGTAATTTACAGCGAACGCTTAAGAATCTAAGGCCCGTATTAATAAACGTTACTCAACTCAAGTACACGCACTTGAATACAATCTTGAGGTTATGATCTTATAAGTAAACATATCTTAAGATGCGGTTTAGGTTTACGATATCAGCTGAGTGCCACACTGATTAATAAACGAAACTCGACTCTCAAGTGTGTGTACTTGAGTGCAAGTCAGCGAACAGTATTCCTAAGTACAGTGTTTTGAGATAATGTTTTTATGTGTTTATTAATTAGCAACGATCTTGAGATGCTGATATCGTAATGAGGGCGTATCAAATGATTACGCACTTGAGTTCGTCGTTGAGTAACGTTTATTAATACGGGCCTAAGTCTAAGTTGCCACGGTCTTATCTCGTGTGTGACAAATTTAATGTAGAATTCATCCTTCTTCAGCGACAAGGAAAACTTTATGTACTACTAATTAATAAAATTAAAATTTGAAGGGTAAGAAACCAGTATAAGAACAGACTGTAGGTAATGCCCAATTCCTATATTCAAGAAAGGTGTTTCGTTCTCCGTAACGAACCGTTTTTCTGCCGACTTCCAATAATTTAAAATTAAAAATTTATTACAGCCGACTTCAATATAAGTTATTAAGAATAACTCTAATAACTCAAAAACTATTGGTCTGACCTTGATCAAATTCATATGGGACACACGAGAAGTAACAGCTTTCATATAAAAAAGAATCATCGAAATCGGTCCACCCAGTAAAAAGTTATGAGGTAACACACATAAAAAAATACATACGCGTCGAATTGAGTACCGTCTCCTTTTTGGAAGTCGGCAGATGCAGAAGCGAGATGGAATAATATCCATCTCCCACGCACTTTTTCTTATCTTATCATAAAGAAATATTATTTTATTTTATATGCCGCTTAATTTTAATGGACACTAGTAATTCATTTATTTTTATTTGTTAATCAATAATATAACACGTTTATCAGTAATAATATACTATGAAAGGAACTTCGTTACAACCGCGTATTCTCCGACACTCGCGCATGTTTTTTATCACTGCAATAATAATATGTAAACTAAAATAACAATGAAAACTTATATTTTCTATTATCTTCAAATTTAATCCTGCTTATGAAGGACGTTTCCGAGAAACCAATTCCATATTCATACATATATTATACAAGAACTGCAAAAGTATAAAACACATGCTTACGTAACCGCACTGACCACACAACCTATAAGCAAGCGGTAGGGGGTGAAGCCCTTTACATTTCGATAAGGCCTGTAAGTAAGGAAAGCTTTAGACGTATTAGATCACGTTAATTACACGCTGTTTTTGCACCTCATTGGGAATGAGTGGTTGAGCGACCGACGTGTTTATTTATTTGTTCCTAGCCTTAAATAATATAAGTTTATAAAACAACACGCGTAGATCAGGAAATGTGAGTGAGAATAAAAATAAAAAATAAAAATTAATTTTATTGTAAAAAAACGTGGGGTGGTGCTTTTTCAGATATTTTTATGATGACGAAAATTTTACAAATATCCACAAAAATATTTACAACAAATTACATCAAGCACCCCACGCGTTTTCACAATAAAATTATTTTTCATGTCAAGCACTATTTTCTTATTGCATACCTTAAGCGAAAGCGCAAGGTATGTTCTACTATCGCCTAAAAATTAAAATTCCAACGTTTTATCGAATAAAATCGTATCTAGCAATCATATTATACATATAAATGATATAAAAAGCACATTGTTAGAAAGATAAATGATTTTTGAACTTATTAATATGTTTTTAAATTGATTAATTGCTATTTACAAATAAAAAAGGGGTTTTTGTGGCTTATGGTGTGGATTTATCAAGTCCGGAAGGCTTGTAAACACTCAAACTTTTGAAAATATCAATTGTTTAACTCAATCTATTTTTTAATCTCTTCATCTATCATGTGGGAAGCCACTGAATGTAATTGTAATTTTGTTTTGTTTAGCTATAATTAATTTTTTTCGGCTCCAAAATGGCGAAATTTTCGTTGATTTGGTAGCCTTGTATGTAAATTAATTCTGTAAAGGGAACTAAAGCCACAGAGTAGTTTACTCACTCACTCAGTTCGACGCACAGAGTACTTTTTATATACTGGTCAGTCGCCGTCGTGAGTGGACATTGTTTCGGATGTTTGCAGCGGCTCAAAAAGATCGCTGTACAAATACACAATATTCGAATATCCAAATTTCTTAAATACCTGATTATTATAATAATAAACCTAGCAAGCCAACAGCATAGCAAAGTGGCGAAGCAATCAGCTTTGTAGCGGTTTCTAACGGAAAAAAATTTTCAAAACAGGAGGTTCGGATGCCTGGGTGATCAGTAATCGATTGCTGAAAATAGAATTTGAAAATTCGAAACCGTTCTCGAGATAATCGTGGGACAGACGGACAGACGGACGGACGGACGGACAGACGGACAGACGGACAGACGGACAGACGGACAGACGGACAGACGGACAGACATCGTGAAATCAATAAGTGACTTCGCAAGCTTCGCCACTTAAAATAAGAGATTTTTTTATTACAATATTTTAAAAGCACAGATAATAAATAATAGTAGTACGTACTAAAAGTAAGTAGTATCAATTTTTTTGTCATGGGTGACAGTTTGATGGTTTTCGAGTGTTGAAACCGATAGGGTTGTCAAAATGTAAATCCAAGATGGCGGCTGCAAAAGATATAATTTTTTTCATCATGGGTGTCATTTTCATGGTTTTCGAGGGTGTTGAAGCCGATAGTGCTGTTGAAATGTAAATCCAAGATGGCGGCTGAATTAGGTACCAATTTTTTCATCATGGGTGTCATTTTCATGGTTTTCGAGGATGTTGAAGCCGATAGTGCTGTCGAAATGTAAATCCAAGATGGCGGCTGCAAAAGATATAATTTTTTTCATCTTGGGTGTAATTTTCATGGTTTTCGAGGGTGTTGAAGCCGATAGTGCTGTCGAAATGTAAATCCAAGATGGCGGCTGCAAAAGATATACATTTTTTCATCTTGGGTGTCATTTTCATGGTTTTCGAGGGTGTTGAAGTCGATAGTGCTGTCGAAATGTAAATCCAAGATGGCGGCTGCAATAGATATCAACTTTTTCATCATGGGTGTCATTTTCATGGTGTTCGAGGGTGCTGAAGCCGATAGTGCTGTTGAAATGTAAATCCAAGATGGCGGCTGAATTAGGTACCAATTTTTTCATCATGGGTGTCATTTTCATGGTTTTCGAGGGTGTTGAAGCCGATAGTGCTGTCGAAATGTAAATCAAAGATGGCGGCTGCCATAGATATCAATTTTTTCATCATAGGTGTCATTTTCATGGTGTTCGAGGGTGTTGAAGCCGATAGTGCTGTCGAAATGTAAATCCAAGATGGCGGCTGCAAAAGATATCAATTTTTTTATCATGGGTGTCATTCTCATTGTTTTTGCGGGTGTTGAAGCCGATAGTGCTGTCGAAATGTAAATTCAAGGTGGCGGCTGCAATGGGTATCAATTTTTTCATCATGGGTGTCATTTTCATGGGTTTCGAGGGTTGTGAAGCCGATAGTGCTGTCGAAATGTATTTAAACTACTTTAAAAAATTCCGTATAACCTTGTAATACGTATTTTTTTATGCGCTTAAGGTATGCTCAATTGGATTTACCAATTATTTTAAACTTATTAAAAATTATTATATATAGATTATTTTCTACTTTTTAGTTCGGTTGTCTACAAAAGCGTGTTTCTTTTAGTTTTTTCTGCCGACTTCCAAAAAGGAGACGGTACTCAATTCGAGTGTATGTTTTTTTTTATGTGTTACCTCATAACTTGGCGAACCGATTTCGATGATTCTTTTTTTATATGAAAGCTGATAATCAAGGTCAGACCAATGGTTATTGAGTTATTCTTAAATAACCTACTATATTGAAGTCGCTTGTATTGAATTCGGCTGTACAAAATTTTTAATTTTAAACTATTACTTATTTACTTATTTTCTTTTTTTTAGTGTGGCTAACTACGACAGCGTGTTATTTTGTTTTGGACCGAAGTTCTTTTACGCAGTAGACTGAACTGGCAGAAATCGTACCTAGTAGTTTTATCAATTATTCGCAAATCTTGAGGATGACGGCAAGGTGGGACAAACTATTTAAATTATTGCATTGTCATCGATCCTTGATAATTGTGCGAAGTTTCAATCCGACGTTTTGAAGAGGATAAAAATCACATTCAAAAATTCTGTTACATAGGTATATATATAGATACATGTCAAGCTAATAAAAGCGTGTTAATTATTGCGTCGTAATCCTGCAAAGTGCAAACAGACATAATAGGTATTTAGGCGTTCGGTAGTTGATGAAAATAGATTTTTTAAAATTTCGTTTTCATTCCTACTCGTACATTCACATACACGTACACACACATGCATGCAAACATGCGTACATAAATACATACATACGCATATATGTTAGACTAATAAACTTGTATTAAATAATATAAAATAAAATATATATAAAAAGTACTACTATAAATAAAAAGTACAAGCCATCTTTAATACAAAGAAAAATAATAACTTCTGCATGACAGCTACTAAAATAGTTTCTTACATTAACATAAGACAAGGCCTCGACTTCAGATGGTATTATATGATATTTTATTTTTAATTTAAGACGTCCATTACATAGTAGGTTTTGCTGTCAGTTTTACAACAATCACGGTTGTGATTGACCTACCGTGTAATGCGGTGATTGACGGTTGTATGAAATTAATTTTACGTCAATCAACTATCAGTCACGAATTTTGATTGAACGTTATACCGAAATTACTTTATTATTCAAACGCCAATCATGATTGATCGAACTGATTGACGCTTGTGCCTAGGCGTGTAATGGGCGTCTTAATTGACATTTCGTCAATCACGCGTCAGTCAACGCTTAGACAGCAATGGAGGCGGACGCACAATATATTGAAGACGCGGTTTCCACGCGTTCACGGAGCTCGTCGCCACTCCCGTCTAACGTGCTTCAGCCGGAAAAAGATTTTATTTTAAATTACGAAGCTCTCCCCGAGTTGTGGGACACGAAAAACCCAGGGTATACGAATAAATATAAAAGGTAAGGTTACTTTTCGTCCTAAAGGTATTTAAATAAATAAATGCGTTTCAAATAGAGCCGCGTATCGATTATGCGCAGCACAGAGCAAAGTAAAAAGTCTTTTTACTTTGCTCTGTGCTCATTTCGCGCGACGCGTCGCTTGCGAAGCGACTGAGTCACGAGCGAGAGGGATATACTGAGACGATGATTAACTTAACTACTGACTCGCGAGTGGCGAGTGAGCGGGCGAAATAATTATAATCCATACAAGTCAGATAGAGATAACAAATGAGAAGTGTATCACTCAACTCGTACGGATTTTCGCTGTCGTTATTCCTGCACGTAAAAATTACTACTAAGGTGCTTACGTATCAAATACTATACGGTCGTTTTTTGTATGTAATGTTTGCATTAACAAGTTGTCATTTTACGTACACATTGTTTATGTTCATTAGCGCCATTTTATGAAAACATACCGAGTTCTGTTTAGGATTTCTTTGCGAAGTGATTATTGTGACTTCCTTTCTTCATTTTCATCATAAAGTTAGAGTTATGAGACTTTACGAGAGAATTATGTGTACATAGACATTGTTGTTTTGTGTAAATGGACAATTTTGTAAATAATGAATTGACATAATGATATTTTTGTTAAAGTATGATGGAGGATCGATTTCGTACACAATCTTATTATCATTGAGTTATAATATGTACTACGTACTAGAGAAGCCATTCCGAACATTGACTATGTTCAACTGAACTGTGGTGCAATGCGTACAAACTAAATATCGCGTAAATTGAAGATTTGTGAATTCCATAAAATAATAATTATTACATTTTATTTAGAAATATAACAGGTTTATTTAGATGAAATTAAGATATTTTATATTAAATTCTTATATTTATTTTATATTAATATCTTATTTTATATCAAATTAAAGTCTTCGAGCTTGCGCGTCTAGTACTCCCGCGCATGCGCGAAAACATAGAGTAGGACACAGTTTTTGTTTGAAATGGCTTCTCTAGTACGTAGTACATATAACTCAATGCTTATTACGGTCATTGAGTTATCTGTACTACGTACCAACTAGAGAAGCCATTCCAAACAAAAATCGTGTCCTACTCTATGTACGCGACTACTACTCCCGCGCATGCGCGAAGGCTTTAATTTGATATAAAATAAGATATTAATATAAAATAGATATAAGAATTTAATATAAAATATCTTAATTTAATCTAAACAAACATATTTCTAAAGAAAAGTAATAATAATTATTTTATGGAATTCACAAATCTTCAATTTACGCGATATTTAGTTTGTACGGATTGCAGTACAGTTCAGTTGAACATAGTCAATGTTCGGAATGACTTCTCTAACACGTAGTACATATAACTCAATGATTACGGTACACAATAAATTAATAACCTAAGCACTTTTAGTAATGCCACATAACATTTCACTGACTCAGTCAGTAATAAACGCCTGCGACGCAACTTAATGTATTCGGAACATTCTGTATTTTATATTTTTGAGTCGATGATCCAAATGAAACATATCAGTGTTTCGGAACATTTCAGATACAAATGTTCCAATGGCAAAAATTATACACTGCCCACCTCCAGTACAAAATCATAGCTAAATGCTGTCCGCTTGAATATATACTTATACAGCTTTACATTTGTTAACTAAAGAACTGAGATAAAAAATTAAATCAGTATTATGTTCAACCCAATTACAACCATGGCATCTAGAAATAAAGTCACAAATCTTACGATCATTAGTTACAAAAAAGAACAATTCAATGCATTACTCCTGTCACTTGGAAATGAAAAGACATAGGTTAAATAACATTTAGTGTGTAATCAACCTTAAATAATAATAAAATAAAGTACATCTTCCCGTAATTGCCTTGCAAGCTACGTCGTTTTGTTCTGCCGACTTCCAAAAAGAAGACGGTACTCAATTCGACTGTATGGTTTTTTTTATATGTGTTACCTCATAACTTTGTACTGGGTGAACCGATTTCGATGATTCTTTTTTTATATGAATATATAAAAAATAATAATATTTTATTTATATTCTTAATAACTTATATTGAAGTCGGCTGTACAAAATGTTTAATTTTAAATATTATAAAATAATTTATCATATGATCAAAAGTATAGGTAGTTAAAATTATTTATATTTTGGGCATTTATGTTTGTTAATATACATACTTTCCACACTAGCCATTAAATATAATATAGTTTTTTTTTATAGGATAAGGGTGACAAACGAGCACACAGTCCACCTGATGGTAAGTGGTTACTGCGGCGCATAGACATCTACATCTATCCTCTATTATAAATCAAAATGTAGATGCGTTGTCACCCGCGAGGACTAAGATGGAATGCCTCATTTCCAGTAAAAAGGGCCTCCGGCCACCTGCACTCACCAAGCGAAACGCAGAGGTAAACCTCTACTTCACGCTGATATTCTGTAAGGTCGTGGTACCACCCCGGTTCGAGCCGGCCCATCCGTGCGACAGCAAAAGCTGCCGCGTGGCTCTACCACTATTAAAAATGTATGTAGTATAATGATTGCATTTTATTAGATAATTCATTATATATTTATTTTAGTTCTTGTATTTATATGTAAGTACGCTTTTTGTTTTTCAAATGTATTTAATGTCGGCGGCTCGCAAAGGTGTCTTGACAGCTGAATGTCACAAACAAAATAAATAAAATATATATATATATCTTTAAAATAATTATAATAGAAGTAAATTTCAGTGCAATTTATTTGATTACAATACAAATCTACTCCATGTACTCTACTGTTCTGTTGCATAAACGTTTACGCGTGTATTGGCCAACCTTGCCAAAACATTTGTAGGGGTGCTTTAAAATCGGTAAGTAATTTTGTTTCAAATATAATAATAGTTTTTAGTTTAGAGCTTAAAATGTAACTTATTCTACATGTACTTACCGAAAATAGGACACTCCGGCTGTTACATTTATTTTTCGGGCATTATTCTTGCAACTTTTAACCGGTTCAGTGCGAGTGATACGCCAGGCGTGCCATCGATTACTTTTGCGTGTGGCTTATACACGCGAGTCGTGTCTTTTAAAAAATCGTTATAACTCGCTCAAATTGCTTTTTTGGAAAATTTATCCAGAACAAAATATTCATTATTTTGCGCGTAGTTCATGCATGCAGCTTCGTTTCTGGATATTTTGAAAATTTGAAATTTTTAGGGATTGACAACCTTTTTTTAATGTGTACATGGTACTATTTTTACTTTCTGGGTTTTAAATCCTGTTATGGAAAAATTGTCTAATAAGGCACAAATAATAGCACTCATTGCGATCGCTCACAAACTCAAGTTGTAAATAAATTTCTGGAAAACAAGTCTCCTGTTAAAAAAAAAACAATGCGTTTGTCTTATTGTTCAATTTTGCTTAAAATGGTTGAACTGCCGTCTTATTTACTATCATATGGCCGAATAGACCTACGAAGTACCATGTGCTCTTGTGATAAGCACAATCCGCCGCCGTATAGCGCCGGCATTTTTTTCCTTTTGAAAACACTTGTTTTGCTATTCTTACTAATTAGAAGTTTTCAGATCGACTTTACTTTTACATTTGTATAACATTAAATAATATTTAACATTTGTAAATATCAATGAATGATATACCTTTTTTTTTTCAAATTAAGGTTCTTCATTGTTTGATATTTACAAATGTTATTATTAGGTGAAAATTTAATTTAATAAAAACCAAGGTTTCCAGGGTGATTTAGCTGTACCTACTTATATAAATGACTATTTTATAACAACAAAAAATAGAACAAAAGGTTTGTAATCTCTTCATAAAAAAGTCACTTTCTCTCAATTTCAAAGAAAACGCGTAAAAAAACACGTAGTTAACCACTAAAAACAAGTATCCTTTCATTTGTAACTCATGTTTGTCTTTTTCCTTTTTGACAGTTATACTTGCGCTTGACACGCCCGGCGTGTCGTGAAATATTTGTTCGCCGCCACAGCTAAAAGTTGTCCAAAATTGGTACCGCAACGAATCGGTTAAATATAACGTGAAACGTGTTTACCTACATTGGCTGTGTTTCAAGTCAACTAAACGAAATAAGAGCTCACGTATCCAGTGCGCTGTTATTTACTAGAGCCCAATGACTTCGTCAATCTTACTTAGCGGTACCATGTAGCGACATCTATGGAAATGTATTAAATAAAGAACGATGTATTTAGCGCGTCAAATTTTCATATCGATATACATCGCAACCGCTTCCGTAGATAGATAATAGGTGGCGCTAGTACAACAGTAGTCAAGTGAGCTCGGCCACGGTCCTTATTGCTTTGTAAGAGAGATTTGGACGTATTTTTTGCGCCGACCCGATATCTAGTTGGTATTGTTGATCGAAGGTTGGAACGCTCAAACCTGTAGCACAGTAAATATATATTTATACTGTGCCTGTAGCGGGCCGATCCATCTGCTGTCGGTTTATTACCGCGTATCAAAGTAGTTTGTTTTGGCGCGCGCCAGTTGGGACGGTTGTTTTCATCATTTGTGTTGTCGTTGCAAGCTATGGATAACCAAAGTTGCCGTAAATTGATAAAATTACATGGTTCAAAAGTACTGCTGTGAAATAGCAAAAGTCGTTTTTATCGTAATAAAGCGCTCAGAGAAGATGCATGGAACTATGAAAGCGGCAGCTGTTCGTACACGACCGACATCCTTATTGAACGGTCAAACATTGGAACAGATGCCGCTTGCGCCAAGAGCACTTAGTTGATATAAGTACTTGGAACATTTGGAACGCGTTTCATGGAGTCATTCATAGCATGCACGCCATGAGCACAGAGTACTTTTTATATACTGAAATTTTATATACTGCACGCCATGAGCGCGTAACCGATACGCTATTTGAAATTACGTAAAAGTAGCGTTATTAACGTTAATTTTTTTTTATAAATTAGAATATGTAAAATGCTATTAAATATTACAATTTTTCCTATTCGTTTTTGTTTCTTTTTCTTTTCAAGATATTAAATTACAGTTAAATGGTGAATCGAAAACGAACTTAGTTTAAAGGTAAGTATGTGTATTATTTACCAAACATAGCTATCAACATTTTGATTGCAGGAATGAAAACTTGGCCAAGTTGCTGCCCATTTTGAGAAAAATTAAGAAAAACGCTACCATAGATGATGTGAAGAAAAAAATTAATTCAATCAGATCCAACCACCGCCGAGAATTAAAAAAAATTATAACATCCAAAAGGTCTGGTGCAGGGGCAGACGAAATTTACCATCCCAAAATTTGGTATTTCCCGTACTTACATTTTTTAAGAAAATTGGAACAACCTGATGCTCTATCACAAGAATCCGATCCGTTAAAGCAGGTAATATTTAATGTATATATTATATTGTTTTACCTATTTCAATTTAATAAAAAAAATTATTAACAGTCACGTTTTAAATTTAATAAGCGCCTTTCAGAAATATAAAAGCAAAAATTTCGTCTATTATTTAGTATGAACCATTTGTGAAGGCGTTATAACTGAATTGTTTCGAGCTGTCCTTAACACAACGATTTAACCAATTTTTGATAAATAAATGCAAATATTTAATACAATGAATCGAGGCATCAATAAAGTTGCTTCAATTATTACCTAAACCTATACTTAAACATGTAAAAATCTTTATTAGTGTATTAAATTAAACAAGTAGGTCATTTTTATATAATATTTATTTCTTGCATCAAATATTCAATAATCCTTAATGAAATATACATGGGACATATCTTTAAATAAAGACTAGGTAATTAACAACGGAATACCCATACTTGCGATAGTTTTCCTTCATTATTAAAATAATGACAAAACTTTTGTCTTATTATTTTTGCGTCTCTGGAAGGATTTCTGTTATTAGTAGGCTCTAAATCCAATAATTGCTCACTGCTTTGTGTTTCAACTTTCTAGCTTGATGTCAAGTATTGTTTCTGAGAAGTTTTAATCAAGTAATTATGTAGGTAGCAACATGTTGCTACTACTCGTATTACTTATCGTCACGCACAATCCCTGACGGGGTAGCCAGAGAGAACAGATCGCCAAGTGTCACGATCCTTACATACCTCTTTCGCTTCTTTCAGATTCATTATCTTCTTCATACATGCACGTCTAGGTATCCGAGTACTCTTGACCCTCCCCTCTTCGAGCAATTTGCTCACATGGTCTTCAAAAGTTAGATTCGGTCTACCTCGACACCTTTTAATATTAACTTTCGCGCTATATATTTTCTTCACCATTCGGTCTTCACTCATTCTCTCAACGTGCCCAAACCATCGAAGCACGCCCTTATCAATTTTTGTGATAAGGTCATCTTTCAAACCTGCCATATTGCGAATCTCTTCGTTTCGCTTTCGGTCGTCCATGGTGACGCCGCACATTTTACGAAGAGATCGCATCTCCACTGCATTCAACTTGCTTTTATGCTTCTTCTGGCATACCCAGGTTTCGCTGCCATATAACAAAGTCGGTACCAACACTGCGTTATGTATTGCAAGGCGTGCACTCTTCACTACGCCTTGCCTTTTGACTAACGCAGTCAGGGCACCATTGATTTTGTTCCCGGCGGCGAAACGCCTGTCCACATCTAAATCACATCTTCCATCCCGGCTAAAAGCACTCCCCAAGTATACAATTTCATTTACCTGTTCTAGACATTCCTGATTTACCCATATTTCACACTTCGTTCTCTCTTCGTCCCTTTCAAATACCAGAACCTTAGTTTTATTAGCATTCAAGCGGAGACCTTTAATTTCACATTCCTCTTTCATACACGTGACTAATGCCTGCAGTTCTGCCTCTGATGGTGCAATAAGCACTGCATCATCAGCATACAGCAGACAATTTACTTTAATGTCACCCAATTTCACACCCAAACAGCTATCTTTCAGCTTCTGTAAACAGCTGTCGAGATACAGTATGAACAGCCAGGAAGACATGACACAACCCTGTTTTACGCCCGTTTGGACGCTAAACATGGGTGACAGGTCATGCCCTACCCGCACACAGGCTTTACAGTCACAGTAAAGTGACTGCACAGCCCTTAGCAATCGACCATCCACACCATACCCCGGCAACAGTTCCCACATTTTCTTCCTTACAACCTTATCAAATGCTTTCTCAAGATCCACAAAAGCACAGAAAATCCTCTGGTTAGCAGCCAGAAGCTTTTCCGTGATCATGCGGAGAGAAAACATTTGATCCGTGCATCCTCTTCCAGGTCTAAATCCGCATTGTGCCTCCCATAGAAATCTTTCCGATTTCTCTTGCATCGTACTCCTCGTACTACTCGTATTAATGCAGCTTTTCTGGGTTCGAAATTGATTTTTTTTTGGAATACTCTGAATTTTGTGCGTAGTATCCCAAAAGCGCATTCAACAATAAAACGAGCACGAGAGAGTCTATAGATAAATGTTTTTTGTTCATTGTTACATGCATATTGAGGATAAAGCTTCATCAGGTTTTCACCTAATGCAAAAGCCTCATCCCCAATGAAAACAAATGGGAAAATATCTAATGTGCTAGGTAATGTGGCTGGTTGTGGTAAGAATAAGCTTTTTTATTGATATAATTTCCAAAATTTTGAGCAGAATAACACTCCACCATCAGAAATTCGGCCATTAGCTCCAAACATCAATCATTATAAATTCTTTCCTTGCATTTGCAAGTGCCTTGAGAACAATGCTGAAATATCTTTTTGTAATATAAAGAGCCCGATAGCGGTGGTTTTTGAATAGCAACATGCTTGCCGTCTAGTGCACCGAGGCAATTCAAAAATTGATATTTTTCACCAAAATCTCTCGCAATAATTTTCCATTTCACTTCTGATGACGGTATCTGAAATTCGAAAGAATTTTTTATAAATAATACTAAGGCAAATATTTATTGTTTACAGGAGCCACCAACATCGGAAACAGAACAAATTAATCAGGAGGATAGTAAGCATCAACAATCAAACCAAAATAATGAAGAAAGATCATTTTCATCGATATCTGCAGTACCCAAGCCATCTGTATCTTCACAAAAAAAGAAAAAACTGAACCACGAAAAGTTGATAGATAGGGCGTGTAGATGTTTGAGTGAACCTTGCAAAACCCATTGTAATCAAAATGTAAATTTATCGAACCCAATTGCATTGGAGTGGTCCAACACACTAGAAAGACTAGATCCCATGCAAAGACTATATGCAAAAAAAGCAATCAATGACATTTTGTTCGAAGCAGAGCTTGGTAATTTAAACAGAGATTCCGTAAAAGTAATAATATAGTTTTACTCTTTTCTCATTTTAAACCTTAGTTTTTAAACTAATTAGGACCTGGGGGTTAACCGCGGTTCCTAACACGATTGTGGAAAACTTGCTGTGACCATTTTTTTTAGTAATTTACAAACTGTTTCATAATCTTATTGATAACCGCGGTCGAACATCTGTTAAAACAATTTTGACATCACAATAACTTTGTATGTACCACAATAATTATTGCTAAGATTAAAGTGCGACATAAATATATTGAAATGTAATTTTTATTTTTTTACTTACCTTCAAATAGTCCTATAAAACGTAAATAATTGCCAGACATGTATCCATAATTGCTTCAGAAATAGCAGCTGGTGACATGATTACTGAAAATTTCATGTCTTCAATACTTCTACCAGTAGCGAGATATCGCAACGTTGCTCCTAGCTTTTCTTCGGGAGTTATAGCTTTTCGCATACACGTGTCTTGTTTTTTAGACATGGTGTTACCAAAACCAGTAACTTATCAAAACAAGCCTCTTTCATGCGAAAATAATTTACATAGTCTTTATCCTCTTTTGAAACCCGTATGTCAGTCAATAAGTTAATAGGTAGGACACTCAATAAGTTTTAAGATATACAAAAAGTATTCTAGATACTATTAATATTTATTTTACATCTTTTCAAAATATTCTCAATCATGCTCAATACAAAGTTCCATTCGCCTAAACTAACCCTGAAAACATTTTTGCCAGTCTTGATCTGACAGATCGGTAATCGCTTCTTCGTATGCAGCCACGGCTTCTTCGGCGCTTGAAAAAAACTTGCATTTTATTTTTTCTTTGACTCTTGGGAACAAAAACAAATCATAAGGAGCTAAGTCAGGGCTGTAGGGTGGGTAACTTAGAGAGTTTCAACACCAGATTCCTCAAGAAATGCTTTTGTTCTAAGGGAGGTATGTGAAGAGGCGTTATCGTGATGCAGCATGATTCCCCGAAACCCGGTCTTTGGTCTTCTCTCCCGCACAGCTTGAAATGCTTTGGGTAATGTACAAGTACAAGTTTCCAGCAGTGACGTCGACAAATGTCCGCTCCGCGAAAAAAAACTAGCCATCATTTTTATGCCAACGTTGCGAAGTCTTTGCAGTTTTGTCGGTAACTCTCTGTGGAGGCGTTGTCGTCGCGCCACAAGCGAAACACATCAAAGCCTAAATCGCGCTAACAAAGTTCCGAAGTTTCGAAGAAGCAGTATCCGAACTACCACTCGGAGCGCTGGCCGCTTCCCGGACAGAACACCTTGCCCGGCGGGAGATCTACCCTTTTCCTTCCACCTCGGAGAGCAAACGAGGAACCCATCGACAACAAAGTTTCCTCACTTCAAGATGTTGATGTAGGATGGTATGAATACTCCCCGAACTAATGCCTACAATCTTTTCGATGTCCGTATATGTGATTCATGGGTCTTCTCGCACCAACATTTCAGTAGGTTATACATTTTCTGCCGTTACTGCAGTTTGCGGGGCCCCGGTTCTTTGGTCATCTTTAACATTAATTTACCCCTTTTGAATTCAGCAAACCACCTAAAAATTGTTGCGCGTAATGGAGCTGAGTCCCCTAATACTGATTGTAACCGTTGTAAACTTAACTGTTCGGTTTAACTAAATTTAAAATCATAATATATCATAGCGCGCAAATGTTCACGGTTAAGATCCATAGTTTTAACTGAAAAGCGCGGGAAGCGTTGCAGGAAAATTAATAGATTTTTTTTTAATATTGAGCAATTGGCTTAAGCCGATATTACACGGATCAACCAAATTGAAACAATTCCATTGAAAAGCATTGAATATTGCACATTGAACAGCTTTACCAATATACACGTAAATCATTTAAATGACATTCAATGTTCACAACGCAACGCGATGTCGCGCCAACTCGTACGTGCGGGAATTTCGTTAATCTTCGACTATTTAATAAATGAGTTAAATAATTAAAAAAAAGAAAATCTCGGCGCTGATGGGTGCGCTTGTGGATTTCGAGAAGGATAACTAAAGGAGCCTCAAGCACCTTATTAGTAGAATTGGCAAAGAAAACCAAAATTCATAGTCATAAGTCAATTTCATTCAAAAAAGTATCAGCCTGAGCAAACCAAAACAACTTTGGCACATAAACTTCAACCATTGAACAGCCACTCTTATTAGATTTTTTAATTTTAGCTAATTCTTAACTACTTATATCTTGTGCAAATACTTTTTATTTTTAACTTTATGTCCTCTTCAGTGACACCATCAATATTTAAATCTTCTTTCAGTGATCTTATAGCATTATCACGCTGATTTCTATCTTTGTAAGAATTTGATTTTGTATTCCACAAACACTCATACAATTGGAAACGTTCCAAAAATAGCGGAACACGACTGTCACGCCACTTTAAAACCATTTTCTTGAGTACGCTTCGCTGTCTTGCGGTGCGCGGAATGAATCGCCGTTCAATCTTCATGTACGAGTATACACGTTTCAGCCGCATTGAACAATGACCAATATTGCTACTATTGCATTGAAAGCGTTCGGTGAAACGAAGCTTTCAATGAGATTTCAATGAGAAGCGCAATCGCATTGAAATGTATTTAGATGTTTCAATGCCATTGAAGCAATTAAATTGAAAGCAGTATTGAACCGAAATTGATCCGTGTAATATCGGCTTTATGGAGTTCTATTTTTAAATACATTTGCTTTTTAGAAACATATAACACGGGTGCGTTTCATTTTTAAATTTCGAGCATCTCAAAACTTATTTTGTGACCTACGTATGGGTATAAAAATCTCTTTTTAAAAGCCTGCCTTTTACCCAGCGCCTTCTTATATGTTTTTTTTACACAAAATTGCAATCAAAGTTGCAGCAGAGGCCTTTTTTTTATAAATACCCATCCTTTCCCTCTGAAAATATGGGTTTGACTGACATCAGTCAACATGAGCATGTAATGTCCAAATTATTCTATCATTCAAAGATTTCAAACATCAATCATGATTGATAGAACTGATTGACGTTTGCCTGGCGTGTAATGGCCGTAGTCGCTTCTTGATATAATAATATTATATATAAATATAAATATATATATATACCTATATAATATTGTACAATTTTACTCTTTTGTATGGTCTAAGGAACATCACAAGTTCAAGACGGCTCCGAGGCGCAGGTAGCTTACCAATGAGTTGCTGCGCTAAGGGACGCGGGTTCGAATCCCGCATGGAACAAGAGTAGGATAATGTTTAAAAAAAAAGAAAAATCAAGTTTTCAACTAAAGTGTCGTTTAAATAGTATATTAAAGTTTTTATACTATATTTCCTCACCCTTAGGGATGGATTTTTAAATTTTCTATAGGAATAACTCTGAAGTGTATTAAATAAAAGAAGAATCGTTTTAATCAGTTTAACCACCGCAAAATCGGTAAATATAGTAATATATTGTTTAACAATCACACGCGCCAAATATAGAAAATTTTCGTTTTTCTGAAATTGCTTTGGTTACGATTTTACGCATCCGTTACCGGTAGTGGCGGTGTATCCACTACCCCCATATCATCCCGTGGGTGTCGTAAGAGGCGACAGAGGGAAACAAATAATGAAATGACTAAAAATAAAAAATAAAAACTGTGGTTGCCAAGCCGCTTGCCAAGCGTGGCAACTATGACAAAATATCCCCCCTATGAGGCAATCTGGGGGAGGCCTATGTTTTGCAGTGAATTTTCACAGGCTGTAACAAACAGACGGATTTGGATTTCGGCTTCATTATTTCTTCCCGAGATTTGCGAAATAAAAATATTAATTTACATACGAAAACTACCACTGATCATAATCATTTAAGGTTGTTTGTGAGCAGGTGAAAAATAAGATATACTCACATCAATTCTACTTCCAACTCGTCCTCTCACGAGTTGCAAAGCTATATCGTCACAGCGACTGTCTTTTGGCATGTCAGTGTCTGCCTCCCATTTTCTGTCCGCTGAGTGAGCGTAGGACGCAGCTGGAGTAGCATGCGTGACTCTTGTTGTTGTGACTACACCTGGTTAGAGAGATATAAAACAGAGGAAATATTTTGGAAAATTTATAACAACAAGTGGTAGAATTAAACATTTTGTACAACTGACTTCAATATAAATAAAATGAGAACATCATCTATGTAATCGAAGTCAATTAAATACGCAATATTAAGGATAACTCTACTAAAACTACTGGTCAGATCTTGATCAGATTTATATGGCACCACATAAGAAGCAACAGCTTTCAAATAAAAAAAGAATCATCAAAATCAGTTCACGTAAAAAGAAGTTCTGAACACACATAAAAAATACAGTCGAATTGAGGACCTCCTCTTTTTTTGAAGTCGGTTGAAAAGTAGTGGCAATACGGACTATGACGGTGAGAAGGTGGTATACGTGGTAGAGCCACCCTGCAGCTCTACTATAGTTGAAGCACGAATGGGTTGGCTTGACCGGAGAAGGACCACGCTCTCACAGAATACCAGCGCAAAATTTCCATAGCATAATGTCATATGGAATCTTGCTATGGGGTAATGCAACTGACATTGAAACTATCTTTGTTTTGCAAAAGAGAGCCATAAGAGCAAATTAATAACCTAAGTACGAAGGAATCCATTAGAGAAAAATTTAAAGAAATAAATATATTGACTTTGACCTCACATATATTTACGAGAATTTAATGTATGTACTTACACAAAAAAACAAAAACAGTTTTATTAAAAACATTTATGTAAATTCTGTAAATACTAGGGACAAGCACAAGTTAGTTATACCAGTTACTCGACTCCAAAGGTTAGACTATTGAAGACTGCATCTCAATTGTAACTAAGAAGCTAGAAGATAACAACATGCCTACAGAATATGCAGTATTACTCAAACACTGCCTCACATCTGGCTATCTATTGTGGAAGGAATAGTTCTACAGGCAAGTAGATGATGTTGCGATGGGCTCACCTGTATATCCCTTACTCTCCGACATATTAATGGAGGACTTTGAGGAGAAAGCCCTTCTTACTGCTCCTGTAAATCCAAGATTCTACAAGCGGTACGTAGACGATACTTTCACAATTTTACCGTATGACCAAGTAACTACATTTTTAGAACACCTTAATTCCATAAACTCTAAAAAATACAATTTACAATGTAGTTAAAGGTAAACAATTTTTTAGCCGTCCTAGATGTTTTAGGTTTTTTTTTTATAGAATAAGGGTGACAAACGAGCACACAGTCCACCTGATGGTAAGTGGTTGCTGCGGCCCATAGACATCTACATCTATCCTCTATTACAAATCAAAATGTAGATGCGTTGTCACCCGTGAGGACTAAGATGGAATGCCTCATTTTCAGTAAAAAGGGCCTCCGGCCACCTGCACTCACCAAGCGAAACGCAGAGGTACACCTCTACTTCCCGCTGGTTTTCTGTGAGGTTGTGGTACCACCCCGGTTCGAGCCGGCCCATCCGTGCGACAGCAAACGCTGCCGCGTGGCTCTACCACTGGTTAAAAATTAGTGACCCAAAATCCTGTTAACACTATTGGTCACACTGCGTATAAGAAAAAGACCCATACCAACCGATATTTAAATGGTGAATCGCACCATCATCCATTACAGTTAGCTACAGAGGGAAAATCTTTGTTTCAGAGAGCACGAGGGATCTGTGACAGAAAACATCTGGCCACCGAGCTTCAGCACGTCGAGCAAGTAATGCAAGACAACAAGCTTCGGGTCCCGCGCCTAAGTCACAGTGACCGCGTAAAGCCGGCCATAGTAGAGCGTGTGCCTGCTGTACTACCCTATGTCAGAGGAATCACAGACAAGGTTAGCTACATCTTGAAGCGAGCTTCCATTAAAACATACTTCAAGACGCCCAAGAAGATTAGTGAATTTTTACCATCAGTCAAGTGTCATATCCCTCTACAAGATGCAGGAGTGTACAAGCTGGATTGTGAATGTGGTCTTTTTTCATAGTTATAGTAGTATATAGTAGTTCGTTGTAACTTTGATCGATGTTTTAATAAAAGTGTATTTTTTTAATTTTATAATTGAGTTGATTGATGGAAGGTAAATTGCGGTTTACGATTTATGCCAAAAGAAAAGGCCAATTTGGCCTTCTCTTCCAAGTGACCACGAAACTGCACGTCACTCGATATGTCGACTCCGATGATTCAGATACTGGCTGAGGGAGTACCTTGAAACTGAGGAGATACGACAAAGGGGTTCTTTTTAGCGGTAAACGCGCAAACTTGTGTCTTCTGAGGATTAAACTGGACTAGATTTAGTCGCCCCCAATCCGAGACTGTTCAGCAAAGACTCGACTTCAGACACAAGTTCAAGGTCTTTCTTACATAGGACAAACAAAAAGATCTATAAAACCCGTGTGAAAGAACATATAGCTGACTTGAAGCACCGACGTACTAGGAAGTCTGCAGTGTGTGAACATGTTCAAGATCGTCTCCGCCATTACATTAGATTTGATAGACCACAAGTCCTCGTAAAAGAACATCGATTCCTACCAAGGATGATTCGCGAGGCTATTGAAATTAAAAAAAACATCCTAATTTCAATAGAGAAGACGGATGGGTGTTGCCGTCTGCTTGGGATCCTATAATTAATAAAATTAAATCCAAACCCAAGCATACCCCTGTGTGTAAGCTCATTCTGTGTATATCGGGATAAAAGTTAATATTCAAAAACTGAAGGTAGCCGGGCTAACTGTGACATCGGGACTTCAAACACCTCAGTCCCCCCCCGTGACCATGGGTACTGTAAAGTACCTACTGTACTACTGTAAGTACCCGAAACGGCAGGAATTAAAACGTTAAATTACACGCGATAAAATCCGTAAAATTAGTTTTATTTAATATCAAAGACGAGTAATGTTACGAATTTTTCGATTTTTCCAAAAAAGTTCAACACTTCTTAGAATAAAATGTAGCTTAAATCACTTCTGGCTTTGCTCACTATCTGTAAGTCAAGTTTCATAACAATCGGTTCTGCCATTACGAAGACTAGCGCTCAAATTGTTAATTGCAATTTTAAGTGCTGATTTACCACATGTCGGCGGTGAAGAAAAACATCGTGAGGAAACCTGCATGTCTGAGAAATAAGAAAAATAATATTTCGAAGACGTGAAGTTCGCGAACACGCATTGGGGCAGCGCGGCGGATATTTCCTTGCCCTAAAACCCTCCCAGAAATGAGAGGAGCCCTGTGCCCAGCAGTGGAACGTATATATGCTGTCACTTTATTACGAAGAATAGCCCGAACAGGCAGATAGAATAGAATAGAATATTTTTTTATTCAATATTGATTATTACATAATACTTATTGAAAGTCATTTTTTTATTTACCACTGGTTCTTTCCGAACCATACCTCTGTCCTGGGAAGTACCAGCAAGAAACCCAGCGGGACATTTTTTTTTCAAACATATTTCACTTAACAATAATTTGGTTTATACAATTTTTACATGATTTTTTATAGAACCAGCATGGTGGCGATCACCTTATTCCCAGGGGTTATTTTCATTCATGTATTCCTTGATATTATAATAAACCTTTTTGCACAGTTTTTCTTTGAAAAACTTTTAAACTTGTTTATTGACAAACTTTGAATATGTTCTGGGATTTTGTTGTAAAAGCGTATACATTGCCCCATAAATGAATTACTGATTCTGTGGAGTCTAGTAACTGGCATTACAAGCTTATGTTTGTTCCTAGTGTTTACAGACAGATAAACAATTAAATTTAATAGACAAATATTAAAAAAAAAGATTGTTATTCATGTTATAATGGCATATAAATAACTTCCTCGGCTCTATAATATGAAGTTCTTTTTATATTTAATTTTAGTTATGAGTATGTATAGATTATACGGAAACATGTTAAAAGCACACAACTGAGCGAAACGAATAAATGAGTTATTTAAGGCACTTCTAATTAATTAATAGTTACTTAATTTTATAACCTTATTTAAAGACAACGAATAAGAAAATGCGAAGGGTAACTTTGATTGTGTAATATTTAGCCCAAGTATTTATTTTCCGTAATACGGTAACGCAGTAACAAACATTTCAAAATTTGTTACGTAATAACACCGCATAATTGCACGGTTAATGGCCACTTGTATGTTATATTTACAAATTTACTTTTGTAAGTTAAGTCAATTCGTAACAGATAAAAAGATGTTTTAAAACTTTGAATATTGGTCACTGATCATTTTGGCGAAATAATTTGCACTTATTCATTTCATTCTCCTCTTCTTTTTAGTGATTTATGTCAAATTGAGCAAAACGGATGATCAACTAGGTGTCTGTCTACCACATAGATTTTTCCCTGAATGTGTTTTACGTAGAACCTTAAAATCATTTGAATTGTGGGGTTGGGTATTTGGTAACCGCATTTACTCATACAGTTAATTTTAAATCATAATTCTGAGTAATTCCTCCCGCCCCTTAGGTGACTATCGTCTTTTGTTTGTTGTCGATATTTAACTTATTATAACCGTTGCTTCATCATCATCATCATTACCGCCCTTCAAGTCTGCTGCTGAACATAGACCTCCCCCAAGGAATGCCACAAAGCACGGTCCTGAGCTACCTGCATCCATCGACTTCCTGCATATCTTACCAGATCGTCACTCCATCTAGTGTGGGGACGCCCAACACTTCGCCTGCCGGTACGAGGCTGCCACTCGAGAACCTTTTTTCCCCATCGGTTGTCGGTTCTTCGAGCTATATGGCCGGCCCATTGCCACTTCAGCTTACTAATCCGTTGGGCTATGTCGGTCACTCTGGTTCTACTGCAGATATCCCCATTTCTGAGTTTATCACGCAGAGAAACTCCGAGCATAGCCCTTTTCCATAGCTCGCTGAGCGACCTTGAGCTTCCTCATCCGGCCAGCAGTGAAGGACCACGTCTCAATACCGTATGTCATCACTAGCAACACGCACTGGTTGTACAGTTTCGTTTTCAAGTTTTGAGGTATACCTGACGAGAAGATGTGTCTTAATTTCCCAAACGCTGCCCAACCGAGTTAAATCCGTCGATTGACCTCTCGGTCGAAGTTGGACTTACCTAGTCGGACTATTTGTCCCAGGTAAACATACTCGTCAACAACTTCGAGCTTAGTGCTCCCAACAACTACCGGCATAGGTGTAACATGGACATTAAACATGATCTTTGTTTTGTCTATGTTCATCCTAAGACCTATTCGTTGGGAGACACTGTTGATGTCATTGAGCATGGTGCTTAGGTCCTGCAGCGATTCTGCCATAAGGACTATACCGTGATGATGTACTCGCCATTGATGTTAATACCGTATCCTTTCCAGTCCAGAAGCTTGAAAACGTCTTCCAATGCAGAGGTGAAGAGTTTCTGGGATATAACATCACCCTGTCTTTCACTTCTCTGCAATTGCTTCGTCTTTCGTAATGCATACAGCAAAAAAGTTGCCTGAGTCTGTCATTCGATTACAATCTACTACGCTAAGACAGTGCGATTAACCATCTACTACTTCATCACCACTTACTATCTTATACTGAGTACTGGCACTGGCTTGTAATAAGTAAAAAAAGATAAATACACCACGTTGCATCCAATCGCCGGTCGTGACATAACTGACGTTTGTGGCCAATGCCCTATGACTTCGAACTATATTTTTTGATGTGACTGATCTGTAACTTGACTGTGACGTGTCGGTGACTTGACTGATGTTTGTGCAACGTCTGGTAGTATCATTGCTAATCCGTCTTCCAAGGGTAGTAATTATAAAGAGGCTCATACCCACCATGGAACTGTTTACGTATTGGTGAGGATTTCATAATTATTTTCAAATCCCATTAATAAAAAAAACATACCAGTAGCTTTACCCGCTTTTTGCGCCCAATCGATGAGCCCGGATACGGAATGAACGCCTTCCTTCTGACCGGAGCAATCGCCGCGTTTCACGGCAGCGCTGAGCCCCAATGTACCACTGTTGGCTTTAACTCCTGTCAAATACGCCGTCCCGCTGCACGCTGAGTCTGCCACATTGCTATCCACGCAGTAAGTCTGAAACGAGAAATCTTGCGTATCTTATCACACATCTAAGTGTAACAAACACAAACACAACAACACAAACGACAAAATTTAAAATAAATACTGTGTGTTCCATATACCATGTGTGTGTAACAAATACTATGTGTGAAGGGTAAAGAGAACAAGTACAATAACAGCCTGTAGGTATTCCATATTAGAACTCCAAAAGAGTTACATACAATTTCAATTATACTGACAGAAATCGAATTCGTATGCCTCAAGGACTATGTAAAAGGCTCTCCTTTTACATAGTCCTAGACCAGCCCAGATATGCATGAATAATTGAATTTATTTTATTTATATAGTTTTTCATTGTAATCACCTTAAGTCTGCAACATATCATCGTTACAGCTCTTTACAAGTCAACAGAGAACAGAGGCCTCCCCCAAGGAATGCCACCTGAATCCATCGAATTCCTGCATCTCTTACCAGATCGTTATTCTATCTATTGGAGGGCCATCACACTTCTCTCTCAAGCTACGAAAACAAAAGTCAAACAGAACTTTTCTTCCGCAACGGTTGTCGGTTTTTAGAGCCATGTGGCCGGCCCATTGACACTACAGCTCACTGATCACTGTTTTGTTTTAGAGGATAGGGTGACAAACGAGCACACAGTCCACCTGAAGTTAAGTGGTTGCTATGGCCCATAGACATCTACATCTATCTTCGATTCCGAATCAAAATGCAGATGCGTTGTCACCCGTGAGGGCTAAGCTGGTATCCCTCTTTTCCAGTAAAAAGAGTCTCCGGTTCTCTACACTCACCATACGAAACACAGCAGTGTTAAGCTGCTATTTTACGCTGGTATTCTATATTCTGGTGGTTCTACTACGGATATTCTCATTTCGAAGTCTATTACTCAGAGAAACTCCGAGTATGACCTTCTCTATATTTCGAAGTTACCATTCTTAAAATCATAAAAGTTTATTGCCCATTTGCCCTGCCCATTGCCACTTCAGCATATTATTCCTTCGGGATATGACGGTTACTCTCGGGTTCTACTACGAATATCATAATTTCTAAGTCTATCACGCAGATACCCATTGCTCACTGAGCGACCTCGAGCTTCCTTATGCAGCCAGCAGTAAAGAATGACGTCTTATATCCCTATGTCATCAGTGGCTGTACAATCTTGTTTTCGAGTTTAAAGTTATACCTAAGTGACGATTATTTGGGACTGCATATTTCTTTTTAAATGTCAATAACTAATTTAATGTAAAGTTTTGGACTAACCTTTGCTAATCCTGTATAAGGGAAAGCTTCAAAACTCAATTTTATTTCTTCTCCCGTATGGCCATACTTTTGTCCAAGGTATACTCTGGTTGCCGCAAGGGTAGTGATGCTCATACCATCTCCCAGAAAGAGAATAATATTTTTGGCGACATTCTTGTTCAGGGAACTGGATACCTGGAAAAAAATTAGTCACCATAATTTGTTAGATTGTGTTACAGAATAAAATAGAAAAGTTTTCAGTTTCCGCGTATAATATATAGGAATTCTTCACTGGTTTGTTTGTGCAGAAGGACTAAATGAGGAAAAAGTGACAAAGCAAACTTTTGTTGCAAAGTGAGTGGCAGACCAAATTGGCGGTATATTAAAGATGGCCCAAATCAAGAGTACCCTTAACCAACGAGCATGTATATGGATGGAAGCACACAAGAAAGTTGTGTAACCTTTGAGTTTAAGAGTGTTGTCATTTTTGAGAATTAATACCGCTACTCTGACGCAGGCCAAGCTCCTGACGTGTCGCATGTCGAGGTCATCGGTGGCGCGAACCCATAAGTTTATCCACTATCAAAAATCGCTCAACACGGCTAAATAAGTTTGCACTTCTAAAAAATATGTTGTTGTAACAAAAACATCACTTACCTTATTTTTTAATACCCACTGCGCTTGAATCTTCCAATGCTCTTTGTTCTGCTCGTCAAAGTAAGATTTAGGTGTATTCTCTGAAATGAAAGTTTCGTTAAATATTTTATGTTAAGCACTATTAGTAAATTAATTTAGTTTTTGTGCCGCTAATCCAGTTACCTTAAATTTCAACTTTACTGAAATTCCTACAAAAGTATTAATAAGATTCCACCAAAATACATACACATACATATACGTCACGTCCTGATAATCCCCCCCCCCACCCCTCGGAGGGAACCCTATATTATTTGCCTTTTTTGTCAAGCTAGGCAAGTAACTGATAGCTCATTCTTTTTTATTTTATAAGTCCCGCATAACCATTTAGTCCAGTTGGGACTTATTTAGTTCCTACCAACATAGAACGATCGACAAAATAATGTTTGCGGAACCCAGACTTAATATATAAGTAATTTTTAAGGAGTATAGCTATGTATACTTTATATTTTTATTCTTCTCACTACTGTTTCGTTGGTCTGACGGTCGAAGGCGCGGTTGCTAATCACGAGGTTCCTAGTTCGAATCCCTAGTTGAGCCAAAATCCGTTTTGGGTTTTTCTATCAAGAAATTCTCAGTAGCAGCCTGGAGTCAGAAAGCTCTTTTATACGTGGCTGCAGCTATATTAATAGTATAGTTGTAGCACGATTGGGTCGGCTCGACCGGGGAAGGACCACGCTCTCACAGAATACCAGCGTAAAATAACACTGCTGTTACGTATGGTGAGCTTAGAGAACCGGAGACCCTTTTTACTGGATACGGGGCATTCTATCTTAGTTCTCACGACTGACAACGCATCTGCATTTTAATTCGCAAACGAATATAGATGTGGATGTCAATGGGCCACAGCAACCACTTACGATCAGGTGGACTGTGTGCTCGTTTGTCACCCTTATTCTATAAAACAAAAAAGCTGGCGGTGTCTCATCCCTGTGCCTCGAAAGCACGTAAAACCGTTGGTCATGTGCCTGATCTTTTTCCGATCGAGTCGAATTTCCGTCCCATCGGACTATTAGAGTGAGGAAATAGAGAGTGCACCTTTACTTTCACACACAGTCGTGAAGTTAAATCTTGTCCAGTCTAGTCTACGTTGAAACTGGCCACTGTGATCAAATTCACTCTGGAGGATATTATAATTTTCTTCTTCTCTAACAGCGTGGAGAACTCCAACAGCTGGACATGGATCTCTTCGTTATGCTTTAATGTCTTTTATATGTAGATCCTTAAGATTAAAAATGAGCTCCACCTTGTTTAAATACTCGAATCAAAGTAAAAAAAGTACAGTTATGGCCTATATAAGACCCCCGGCTAGACACAGGCCTCCTCTGAGAGGATAACGTTTGCAGATTTCATAAGCCCTCAAAATATTTTAATCCGCCGAGCACGTGAAAAATAAGTATGTAAAATAACAATTAACAATTTTGTTGGTGCCGGCAGGTATCGAATCCAGAACATATACTTACTGTGAAATTAACGACATGAGCTAGATGCTACGGCTCGAATTGACGCAATATTTTAAATAAATAAAAACGTCATACTAAAACTTTCTTCTACATCGTGGAGCCTGTTCACATAAATTAAACAAGGACAAACATCCAGACCCGAAGCAATAATTTATTTTTATTTTTAAAATTAAAATACTTGTTCCGTACGGGATTCGAACCGCGGCTTTCAGCACAGCAATTCATTGCTAATCCACTGTGCCGCGGGGCTATCTAACTTTATTCCATCCTTGGCTTGATTAAATAAAATTAACCAACACTTTGAATAGCAACGAAGCCCAACAACACGCGAACTACGCAGGGTCGTCGTTTTAAAAACAATAAGTTTCAACGAACATCTTAATTAAGATGACAACAACTTTATAATAATTAGTGAGTTTCCGTGCCCAAGATAATTACCGTTATGATTTCTTATATTTACGCGAACACTACACATTGCATAAAATTACTTTAACGGATTTTATCGCGTTTGCAGGATGTACAAGCATGATTGTGAATGTGAACGATCAATAAAAACTCGGGTAAAAGAACACAGCTGACGTGAAGCACCAACGTTCCGGGAAGTCTGCAGTTTGCGATCATATCCTAGACAGCCCCCGCCATTACATTAGATTTGATAAACCACAAATTCTCGCGAAAGAACATCGATTCCTGCCAAGGATGATACATGAGGCTATTGAAATTATAAAAAAAACATCCTGATTTCAATAGAGAATGGAGGCTGGGTACTACCATCTGCTTGGGATCCTGTAATTCATAAAATTAAAACTAAACCCAAGCATACCACTGCAAGACTTCAAGACACAGTAAGTTCATTCTGCGTAGATCGGACCAAAATTAATAATTAAAAAAAGCTGAATGTACATGAGTACATTCAGCTACATTTAATAATTATTTTAATATTTAATTTAAATTTATTAAATTTTAATTAATTATAATTTTAATATTTTGTCAGAGTTAACCATGAGGTTAACTCTCGTCACGTCGGGACGTCAATCACCTCAGTCACCCGTGACCATGGGTGCTGAAAAGCACGCGAAACGTCGGGAATTAATAAAAATAAGAAAAGTAAATTAATTAAACGCGATAAAATCCGTAAAAGTAGTTTTATTCAATAACTAGCTTTTTACCCGCGGCTTCGCTCGCGTTGGCTTCAATTTAGAAATATCATTAAAACTACTTCAATTAAAGTAAAAATTTCATAAATGTAGTTCTAATCATGCTGAACATATGACATGGACAACATTCATGAAAGGGAGTAGAAATATAGAAATATATAATAAATTTAGACGTTTTGAACTGTCGTGACGGTAAACGGTATTGAGCGTCAAATTTACGTTACCATCAGATGGAATGTTTGCTCGTTGGTCACCCTTATTCTATAAAAAAAATCCATGGCATTAATACGTGTTTATGCAAAGTTCTAATATTTCTTTTCGACGTTAGAATAGAATAGAATAATTTTTAATTCAATATACATTACATGAGTAATTCTAATTGAAAGTAATTTTTTACTTTACCACTGGTTCGAAAAAAAACCTCTATCCTGGGAAGAACCAGCAAGAAACCCAGCGGGACTTTTTTTAAATAAATTTTACAATACAAAATGATTATAAACTATTTACAAAATTTATTTTAGAAACTGCTTGGAAGCAACCACCTCATTACCAGGGGTTATTATCAACCATGTATTCATTTATACTATATTAATAATTTTTATTTAGTTTCAGCTTAACAAAACATTTAAACTTGGTAATAGAGAGAGCCTGTACACTTTCCGGGACCTTGTTGTAATAGCGTATACATTGCCCCAAGAATGAATTACTGACTCTGTGGAGTCGAGAAACTGTTATCACTAGCTTGTATTTGTTTCTAGTGTTTACAGAATGTATATCACTTTTTTTACTAAAACTACTTTTGTTTTTGTGAACATACATTAAATTTTCATAAATATACTGAGAGGCCAAAGTTAATATATTTATTTCTTTAAATTTATCTCTAAGAGACTCTCTCGGTTTTTGGGTTGTAAATTGCTCTAATGGCCCTCTTCTGTAAAACAAAAATAGTTTCTGAATCAGACGCATTTCCCCATAGTAAAATCCCATAAGACATTATGCTATGGAAATAACTGAAATAAACTAATCTAGCTGTCTCGACAATAGTGAGACCTCTAATCTTTTTACAGCATAGGCTTACGGCTTATCCCCTGGCCTAATTGTCTGGGTGAAGGACTTTCTGAGTGAACGGTCTCTCCGGGTCGTCGTTGATGGCTGCTCATCCAATACTGTGGCGACTAACGCCGGTGTTCCTCAGGGATCCGTTCTCTCCGCAACTCTCTTCCTGCTGCATATAAATGATCTGCTCATTTCCGGTGCCTATGGGTATGCAGATGACAGCACAGTTGTGGAGAGATACCAACCAAGCGCCCGGGCCAGTCGGGATCAAATCCAGTCAGAAAGAGAGGCTATGGTTGAGCGTGTGAGTCTCACACTACAGGCAGTCTCCGAATGGGGCGATGCCAATCTCGTGAGATTTAATGCCTCCAAAACACAAGCGTGTCTTTTTACCGCTAAAAGGAGCCCGCTCACCTTGGCTCCTACTTTCCGGAATGTATCCTTGGAGTACACTGACCGCCTTCAGTTGTTAGGGATTGAATTTTCTTCGAACCTAAACTATGGGCGGTTCATTGAGTCCAGAGCCAAAGCAGCCGCAAGGAAACTTGGTGTCCTTGCAAGGGTGCGGTGGTACTTCACGCCGGGACAGCTTCTTACCTTATATAAAGCGCAAGTCCGGTCGTGCATGGAGTACTGCTGTCACATATGGGCTGATGCTGCAAAATGCCACCTGGCAGCATTGGACTCAGTGGAGAGACGTGCTAAGAGGCTCATTGGTGACCTTGATTTGGTTGAAACCAATCTTGTCAGCCTTGAGCACAGGCGCAGAGTAGCCAGTCTCTCTGTATTCTATAGGATGCATTTCGGTGAGTGTGCGCAGGAATTACACGCCTTAATTCCTCCCTCTCCTTTCCACCATCGGACAACCAGACGGTCGGCGGGTCTTCATTCCTTTGTAGTCGATATTCCACGCATTATAACCAAACGGTTTGCTTCGTCTTTTGTAATGCGTACAGCAAAGGAGTGGAATAATTTGCCGGCGTCTATCTTTTCGTCCGAATACAATCTAGGCGTCTTCAAGGCAAGAGTGAATAGGCTTTTGTTACGATAAGACAGTGCGATTTACCATCTAAGGCTGCATCACCACTTACCACCAGGTGGGATTGTGGTCAAGCACTGGCTTATAATAAGTAAAAAAAAATAGGCTGCAAAACTTAGTCTGCTTGCTAGTTTGGACATATGGGAGCCCCACTGAAGATTTGCGTCGAGAGTGATGCCAAGAAAAACAGTAGATTCAACAGGGCTTAGTTCTTTCCCATTTAAAAACACATTGGTACTCAGATTTTTAACATTCGTTGTTTTAAATTTAATACATTTAGTTTTATTTCCGTTTAAATGTAGATTATTATTTTATTTTTTATTGTAGATTATTTATTTTATTGCCGTGTAGTGGCGGTCAAGAATATCCACTACCCCATATCCTCCCGTGGGTGTCGTAAAAGGCGACAAAGGGAAACAGGCGGGAGATGGGCAGCAGCATCTTCCTGATAATAGCCAAAATTACAATAAAAAAACTGCGGTTGCCAACCCGCTCGCCAAGCGTGGCAACTATGGCAAATACCCCCCAATGATCAAAACAACAAACAGACGGCCCCCAGTCCCCGGCAGCCCCGCTATTCCTGGCTACGGTGGCGACCATGGTAACGGCGGGGCAGGGGGTGCTAAGAATCTCCGGTGAAGGTTCGGTTGCCACCTACGACGACTCGACCTGGCAACGTACAACGCACGCACCCTGAGGACTGACGAGAAGATCGTGGAGCTGGAAGAAGAGATAGACAAGTTGCGCTGGCATATTATAGGATTATCCGAAGTCCGAAGACAGGGGGAGGACACGGTAATCCTCGAATCCGGCAACTTGCTCTATCACCGGGAGGGCGACCATCTGTCCCAAGGAGGTGTCGGATTTATCGTCCACAAGTCTCTCATTAACAACGTTGTAAAGATCGGGAGTGTGTCGACGAGGGTTGCGTACCTTATACTCAGAATGACCAAACGGTATTCGCTGAAGGTCATACAGGTTTACGCACCAACTTAGGCACACCCCGATGAGGAGGTGGAGGAAATGTATGAGGATATCTATAGAGCCATGCATTCCTCCAAAATCCAATATACGGTGTTAATGGGAGACTTCAATGCAAAACTAGGCACAAGAGAGAACGGTGAGCTGAAAGTAGGGAAATTTGGAATAGGGCAACGGAACCCAAGGGGCCAGCAGCTGGCCGACTTCATGGAGAAAGAGGGACTCTTTATGATGAACTCTTTCTTCAAGAAGCGGCCCCACAGGAAGTGGACCTGGTCGAGCCCCGACAGTTCGACAAAAAATGAGATTGAATTCATTATGACGACCAGACGACAACTGTTCAGTGATGTCTCAATAATGGCGAGGGTGAAAACCGGCAGCGATCACCGAATGGTTAGAGGCACACTGAACCTAAATGTTAAGTTGGAGAGGTCTCGTCTGATGAAGTCAACGCTCCGTCCCCCTCGTGCTCTAATCCAAAGTCCCGAAACCTTTCAGCTCGAGTTACAAAACCGTTTTCAGTGCCTAGAAGACTGCAATGAAGTGGACGATATGAATGACAAGCTCGTGGAAACTGTCCATGCTGTCGGAGCTAAGTTCTGCAAGACCCGCCGCAGAAGAACACAAAAACTCTCCGATCACACTCTTAATCTCATGGCTAATAGACGGGAGATGAGGCTACATTCTTCAACAGATTTGACAGCATACAGGCAACTGAACAGACAGATCTCCAAATGCATGCGGCGAGACTTACGCAACTTCAATACAGCTCGTATTGAAGAAGCGATCGAGCGGAACCAAAGCTCCAAAGTCTTTGCCAGAGATCTGTCTGCCAGAAAGAGCCAACTGTCAAAGCTGAAGACCGAATGTGGCAGCATCGTTTCCGGGGCACCTGAGATTTTGAGTGAGATTGAGAGATTCTATGGGCAGCTGTACACGTCATCGTTGGAGCCACACGCAAGTGTTAGTAACGATCCAAGAGCGAGTCTTATTCGACACTATTCCGAAGATATCCCGGACGTCAGTCTGAGCGAGATTAGAATGGCTCTCCAGCACCTTAAAAACGGCAAGGTCCCAGGCGAGGATGGAATTACAGCGGAGCTTCTGAAAGCGGGTGGAAGACCGGTAATTGAAGTCTTTCAGAAGCTCTTTAATTCCGTCCTCCATGGTGGAATTACACCGGAGGCGTGGAGCAGAAGTGCGGTGGTCTTGTTCTTCAAGAAAGGTGACAACGCTCTCTTGAAGAACTACAGACCGATTTCCCTTCTGAGCCGCGTCTACGTGCTGTTTTCGAGAGTCATTACGAATCGTCTCGCGCGCAGACTTGACGACTTCCAGCCTCCCGAACAAGCCGGTTTCCGAAAGGGCTTTAGCACCATAGACCACATACATACCCTACGGCAAATTGTACAGAAGTCCGAAGAGTACAATTTGCCACTATGTCTGGCGTATGTGGACTATGAGAAAGCCTTTGATTCCGTCGAAATTTGGGCGGTGCTGCAGTCCCTTCAGCGGTGCCAAGTTGACTGTCGGTATATCGAAGTGCTGAAGTGTTTGTACAATAGAGCTACGATGGCTATCCGAGTACAGAACCAGAGTACGAAACCTATCCAATTGCAGAGAGGTGTAAGACAGGGTGACGTTATATCCCCGAAACTCTTCACCGCTGCATTGAAAGACGTTTTCAAGCTTCTGGACTGGAAAGGATACGGTATTAATATCAATGGCGAGTACATCACTCACCTTCGATTTGCCGACGATATAGTCCTCATGGCAGAATCACTGGAGAAACTGAGCACTATGCTCAATGACCTCAATAGTGTCTCCCAACGGATAGGTCTTAAGATGAACATGGACAAAACAAAGATTATGTTTAATGTTCATGTCACACCTATTCCGGTAGTTGTTGGGAGCACTAAGCTCGAAGTTGTTGACGAGTATGTTTACCTGGGACAAATAGTCCGACTAGGTAAGTCCAACTTCGACCGAGAGGTCAATCGACGGATTCAACTCGGCTGGGCAGCGTTCGGGAAGCTACGACACATCTTCTCGTCAGAAATACCTCAAAACCTTAAAACAAAATTGTACAACCAGTGCGTGTTGCCAGTGATGACATACGGAACTGAGACGTGGTCCTTCACTGCTGGCCGTATGAGGAAGCTCAAGGTCGCTCAGCGAGCTATGGAGAGGGCTATGCTCGGAGTTTCTCTGCGTGATAAACTTAGGAATGAGAATATCCGCAGTAGAACCAGAGTAACCGACATAGCCCAACGGATGAGTAAGCTGAAGTGGCAGTGGGCCGGCCATATAGCTCGAAGAACCGACAACCGATGGGGAAGAAAGGTTCTCGAGTGGCAGCCTCGTACCGGTAGGCGAAGTGTAGAGCGTCCCCCCACAAGATGGAGTGACGACCTGGTAAGACATGGAGACTTCCAGCCTCCCAAACAAGCTGGTTTGCGAAGAGGCTTTAGTACCATAGACCACATATACACCCTTCGGCAAATTGTACAAAATATGGAAGAATACAATCTGTTACTTTGCCTTGCGTATGTGGACTATGAGAAAGCCTTTGACTCCATCGAAATTCGGGTGGCGCTACAGTCCCTTCAGCGGTGCCAAGTTGACTGTCGGTATATAAAAGTGCTTAAGTATTTGTACAAAAGTGCTACGATTTCTATCCGAGTACAGAACCAGAGTACGAAACCTATCCAACTGCAGAGTGTTGTAAAACAGGGTGACCTTATATCCCCAGAAACTCTTCACCGCTGCATTTTAAGACGTTTTCCAGCTACTGGACTCGAAACGATACGGTATTAACATCAATGGTAAGTACATCACTCACCTGCGATTTGCCGACGATATAGTCCTTATGGCAGAATCGCTGTATGCCCTAAGCACTATGCTCATTGACGTCAATAGTGTCTCCCAACGGATAGGTCTTAAAATGAATATGGACAAACAAAGATTATGTTTAATATCCATGTTACACCTATGCCGGTAGTGGTTGGGAGCACTAAGCTCGAAGTTTTTGACAAATATGTTTACCTGGGACAAATAGTCCGACTAGGTAAGTCCAACTTCGACCGAGAGGTCCATCGACGGATGCAACTCGACTGGGTTGTGTACGGGAAATTACGATACATCTTCTCGTTAGACATACCTCAAAACATCAAAACTAGATTGTTCAATCAGTGCGTGTTACCAGTGATGATTTATGGATCTGAGACGTGGTCCTACACTGCTGGCCGTATGAGGACGCTCAAGGTCGCTCAGCAAACTATAGAGAGGGCTATGCTCGGGGTTTCTCGGAATTAGTAAACTGAAGTGGCAATGGGTCGGCCATATAGGTCGAAGTACAAACAACCGATGGGGAAAAAGCTTCTCGAGTGGCAGTCTCGTACCAGTAGACGAAGTGTAGAGCGACCCCCCACTAGATGGAGTGACGACCTAGTGAGACATGCAGGAAGTCGATGGATGCAGGTGACTCAGGACTGTGCTTTGTGGCATTCCTTGGGGGAGAACTATGTTCTGCAGTGGACTTATGAAGGGCTGTAATGATGATGGCGATGACCCTCTGATGACTGCCTTGCTGGTAGTGGGTGTTAGACCGCAACACCATTGAATACAACACCTATATAAAATGCTTGCCACGTCTTTATGATAGCAATGTTATTTTTTTCTAAATACACTAGGAACAACTCTAATGTAACGTACCACTGTAATGTTAACATTGGTAAAGCCACGCGGCAGCTTTCGCTGTCGCACGGATGGGCCGGCTCGAACCGGGCTGGTACCACGACCTCACAGAAAACCAGCGTGAAGTAGAGGTTTACCTCTGTGTTTCGCTTGGTGAGTGCAGGTGGCCGGAGGCCCTTTTTGCTGGAAATGAGGCATTCTATCTTAGTCCTCACGGGTGACAACGCATCTACATTTTGATTTGTAATAGAGGATAGATGTAGATGTCTATGGGTCACAGCAACCACTTACGATCAGGCGGACTGTGTGCTCGTTTGTCACCATTATTCTAAAAAACAAAAAAGCTGGCGGTGTCTCATCCCTGTGCCTCGAAAGCACGTAAAACCGTTGGTCATGTGCCTGATCTTTTTCCGATCGAGTCGAATTTCCGTCCCATCGGACTATTAGAGTGAGGGAATAGAGAGAGAGTGCACCTTTACTTTCACACACACCCGTGAAGTTAAATCTTGTCCAGTCTAGTCTACGTTGAAACTGGCCACTATGATCAAATTCGGTCTGGAGGATATTATAATTTTCTTCTTCTCAAACAGCGTGTAGAACTGCAACTGCTGGTCATGGATCTCTTCGTTATGATTTAATAATGATAAAAATGAGCTCTACCTTGTTTAAATACCCGAATCAAAGTAAAAAAGTACAGTTATGGCCTATATAAGTCCCACGGCTAGACACAGGCCTCCTCTGAGAGGATAACGTTTGCAGATTTCATAAGCCCTCACAATATTTTAATCCGCCGAGCACGTGGAAAATAAGTATGTAAAATTACAATTAACAATTTTATTGATGCCGGCAGGTATCGAATCCAGATCATAAACTTTCTGTGAAATTAACGACATGAGCTAGATGCTACGGCTCGAATTGACGCAATATTTTAAATAAATAAAAACGACACACTAAAACTTTCTTTTATATCGTAGAGGCTGTTCAAATAAATTGTACAAGGATAAACATCCAGACCCGAAGCAATAATTTATTTTTATTTTTAAAATTAAAATACTTGTTCCGTACGGGATTCGAACCTCGGCTTTCAGCACAGCAATTCATTGCTAATCCACTGTGCCACGGGGCTATCTAACTTTATTCCATCCTTGGCTTGATTAAATAAAATTAACCAACACTTTGAATAGCAACGAAGCCCAACAACACGCGAACTACGCAGGGTCGTCGTTTTAAAAACAATAAGTTTCAACGAACATCTTAATTAAGATGACAACAACTTTATAATAATTAGTGAGTTTCCGTGCCCAAGATAATTACCGTTATGATTTCTTATATTTACGCGAACACTACACATTGCATAAAATTACTTTAACGGATTTTATCGCGTTTGCAGGATGTACAAGCATGATTGTGAATGTGAACGATCAATAAAAACTCGGGTAAAAGAACACAGCTGACGTGAAGCACCAACGTTCTGGGAAGTCTGCAGTTTGCGATCATATCCTAGACAGCCCCCGCCATTACATTAGATTTGATAAACCACAAATTCTCGCGAAAGAACATCGATTCCTGCCAAGGATGATACATGAGGCTATTGAAATTAAAAAAAAAACATCCTGATTTCAATAGAGAATGGAGGCTGGGTACTACCATCTGCTTGGGATCCTGTAATTCATAAAATTAAAACTAAACCCAAGCATACCACTGCAAGACTTCAAGACACAGTAAGTTCATTCTGCGTAGATCGGACCAAAATTAATAATTAAATGTAGCTGAATGTACATGAGTACATTCAGCTACATTTAATAATTATTTTAATATTTAATTTAAATTTATTAAATTTTAATTAATTATAATTTTAATATTTTGTCAGAGTTAACCATGAGGTTAACTCTCGTCACGTCGGGACGTCAATCACCTCAGTCACCCGTGACCATGGGTGCTGAAAAGCACGCGAAACGTCGGGAATTAATAAAAATAAGAAAAGTAAATTAATTAAACGCGATAAAATCCGTAAAAGTAGTTTTATTCAATAACTAGCTTTTTACCCGCGGCTTCGCTCGCGTTGCTTCAATTTAGAAATATCATTAAAACTACTTCAATTAAAGTTAAAATTTCATAAATGTAGTTCTAATCATGATGAACATATGACATGGACAACATTCATGAAAGGGAGTAAAAATATAAAAATATATAATAAATTTAGACGTTTTGAACTGTCGTGACGGTAAACGGTATTGAGCGTCAAATTTACGTTACCATCAGATGGAATGTTTGCTCGTTGGTCACCCTTATTCTATAAAAAAAATCCATGGCATTAATACGTGTTTATGTAAAGTTCTAATATTTCTTTTCGACGTTAGAATAGAATAGAATAATTTTTAATTCAATATACATTACATGAGTAATTCTAATTGAAAGTAATTTTTTACTTTACCACTGGTTTGAAAAAAAACCTCTATCCTGGGAAGAACCAGCAAGAAACCCAGCGGGACTTTTTTAAAATAAATTTTACAATACAAAATGATTATAAACTATTTACAAAATTATTTTAGAAACTGCTTGGAAGCGACCACCTCATTCCCAGGGGTTATTATCAACCATGTATTCATTTATACTATATTAATAATTTTAATTTAGTTTCAGCTTAACAAAACATTTAAACTTGGTAATAGAGAGAGCCTGTACACTTTCCGGGACCTTGTTGTAATAGCGTATACATTGCCCCAAGAATGAATTACTGACTCTGTGGAGTCGAGAAACTGTTATCACTAGCTTGTATTTGTTTCTAGTGTTTACAGAATGTATATCACTTTTTTTACTAAAACTACCTTTGTTTTTGTGAACATACATTAAATTTTCATAAATATACTGAGAGGCCAAGGTTAATATATTTATTTCTTTAAATTTATCTCTTGAGTGCTTTTACCCGGGATGGAAGATGTGATTTAGATGTGGACAGGCGTGTCGCTGCCGGGAACAAAGTCAATGGTGCCCTGACTGCGTTAGTCAAAAGGCAAGGCGTAGTGAAGAGTGCACGCCTTGCAATACATAACGCAGTGTTGGTACCGACTTTGTTATATGGCAGCGAAACCTGGGTATGCCAGAAGAAGCAAAAAAGCAAGTTGAATGCAGTGGAGATGCGATCTCTTCGTAAAATGTGCGGCGCCACCATGGCTGACCGAAAGCGAAACGAAGAGATTCGCAATATGGCAGGTTTGAAAGATGACCTTATCACAAAAATTGATAAGGGCGTGCTTCGATGGTTTGGGCACGTTGAGCGAATGAGTGAAGACCGAATGGTGAAGAAAATATATAGCGCGAAAGTTAATATTAAAAGGTGTCGAGGTAGACCGAGACTAACTTTCGAAGACCATGTGAGCAAATTGCTCGAAGAGGGGAGGGTCAAGAGTACTCGGATACCTAGACGTGCATGTATGAAGAAGATGATGAATCTGAAAGAAGCGAAAGAGGTATGTAAGGATCGTGACACTTGGCGATCTGTTCTCTCTGGCTACCCCGTCAGGGATTGTGCGTGACGATAAATAAGTAAGTAAATTTATCTCTACGAGACTCTCTCGGTTTTTGGGTTGTAAATAGCTCTAATGGCCCTCTTCTGTAAAACAAAAATAGTTTCTGAATCAGACGCATTTCCCCATAGCAAAATCCCATAAGACATTATGCTATGGAAATAACTGAAATAAACTAATCTAGCTGTCTCGACAATAGTGAGACCTCTAATCTTTTTACAGCATAGGCTTACGGCTTATCCCCTGGCCTAATTGTCTGGGTGAAGGACTTTCTGAGTGAACGGTCTCTCCGGGTCGTCGTTGATGGCTGCTCATCCAATACTGTGGCGACTAACGCCGGTGTTCCTCAGCGGTCCGTTCTCTACGCAACTCTCTTCCTGCTGCATATAAATGATCTGCTCATTTCCGGTGCCTATGGGTATGCAGATGACAGCACAGTTGTGGAGAGATACCAACCAAGCGCCCGGGCCAGTCGGGATCAAATCCAGTCAGAAAGAGAGGCTATGGTTGAGCGTGTGAGTCTCACACTACAGGCAGTCTCCGAATGGGGCGATGCCAATCTCGTGAGATTTAATGCCTCCAAAACACAAGCGTGTCTTTTTACCGCTAAAAGGAGCCCGCTCACCTTGGCTCCTACTTTCCGGAATGTATCCTTGGAGTACACTGACCGCCTTCAGTTGTTAGGGATTGAATTTTCTTCGAACCTAAACTATGGGTGGTTCATTGAGTCCAGAGCCAAAGCAGCCGCAAGGAAACTTGGTGTCCTTGCAAGGGTGCGGTGGTACTTCACGCCGGGACAGCTTCTTACCTTATATAAAGCGCAAGTCCGGTCGTGCATGGAGTACTGCTGTCACATATGGGCTGATGCTGCAAAATGCCACCTGGCAGCATTGGACTCAGTGGAGAGACGTGCTAAGAGGCTCATTGGTGACCTTGATTTGGTTGAAACCAATCTTGTCAGCCTTGAGCACAGGCGCAGAGTAGCCAGTCTCTCTGTATTCTATAGGATGCATTTCGGTGAGTGTGCGCAGCAATTACTCGCCTTAATTCCTCCCTCTCCTTTCCACCATCGGACAACCAGACGGTCGGCGGGTCTTCATTCCTTTGTAGTCGATATTCCACGCATTATAACCAAACGGTTTGCTTCGTCTTTTGTAATGCGTACAGCAAAGGAGTGGAATAATTTGCCGGCGTCTATCTTTTCGTCCGAATACAATCTAGGCGTCTTCAAGGCAAGAGTGAATAGGCTTTTGTTACGATAAGACAGTGCGATTTACCATCTAAGGCTGCATCACCACTTACCACCAGGTGGGATTGTGGTCAAGCACTGGCTTATAATAAGTAAAAAAAAATAGGCTGCAAAACTTAGTCTGCTTGCTAGTTTGGACATATGGGGGCCCCACTGAAGATTTGCGTCGAGAGTGATGCCAAGAAAAACAGTAGATTCAACAGGGCTTAGTTCTTTCCCATTTAAAAACACATTGGTTCTCAGATTTTTAACATTCGTTGTTTTAAATTTAATACATTTAGTTTTATTTCCGTTTAAATGTAGATTATTATTTTATTTTTTATTGTAGATTATTTATTTTATTGCCGTGTAGTGGCGGTCAAGAATATCCACTACCCCATATCCTCCCGTGGGTGTCGTAAAAGGCGACAAAGGGAAACAGGCGGGAGATGGGCAGCAGCATCTTCCTGATAATAGCCAAAATTACAATAAAAAAACTGCGGTTGCCAACCCGCTCGCCAAGCGTGGCAACTATGGCAAATACCCCCCAATGATCAAAACAACAAACAGACGGCCCCCAGTCCCCGGCAGCCCCGCTATTCCTGGCTACGGTGGCGACCATGGTAACGGCGGGGCAGGGGGTGCTAAGAATCTCCGGTGAAGGTTCGGTTGCCACCTACGACGACTCGACCTGGCAACGTACAACGCACGCACCCTGAGGACTGACGAGAAGATCGTGGAGCTGGAAGAAGAGATAGACAAGTTGCGCTGGCATATTATAGGATTATCCGAAGTCCGAAGACAGGGGGAGGACACGGTAATCCTCGAATCCGGCAACTTGCTCTATCACCGGGAGGGCGACCATCTGTCCCAAGGAGGTGTCGGATTTATCGTCCACAAGTCTCTCATTAACAACGTTGTAAAGATCGGGAGTGTGTCGACGAGGGTTGCGTACCTTATACTCAGAATGACCAAACGGTATTCGCTGAAGGTCATACAGGTTTACGCACCAACCTCGGCACACCCCGATGAGGAGGTGGAGGAAATGTATGAGGATATCTATAGAGCCATGCATTCCTCCAAAATCCAATATACGGTGTTAATGGGAGACGTCAATGCAAAACTAGGCACAAGAGAGAACGGTGAGCTGAAAGTAGGGAAATTTGGAATAGGGCAACGGAACCCAAGGGGCCAGCAGTTGGCCGACTTCATGGAGAAAGAGGGACTCTTTATGATGAACTCTTTCTTCAAGAAGCGGCCCCACAGGAAGTGGACCTGGTCGAGCCCCGACAGTTCGACAAAAAATGAGATTGAATTCATTATGACGACCAGACGACAACTGTTCAGTGATGTCTCAGTGATGGCGAGGGTGAAAACCGGCAGCGATCACCGAATGGTTAGAGGCACACTGAACCTAAATGTTAAGTTGGAGAGGTCTCGTCTGATGAAGTCAACGCTCCGTCCCCCTCGTGCTCTAATCCAAAGTCCCGAAACCTTTCAGCTCGAGTTACAAAACCGTTTTCAGTGCCTAGAAGACTGCAATGAAGTGGACGATATGAATGACAAGCTCGTGGAAACTGTCCATGCTGTCGGAGCTAAGTTCTGCAAGACCCGCCGCAGAAGAACACAAAAACTCTCCGATCACACTCTTAATCTCATGGCTAATAGACGGAAGATGAGGCTACATTCTTCAACAGATTTGACAGCATACAGGCAACTGAACAGACAGATCTCCAAATGCATGCGGCGAGACTTACGCAACTTCGATACAGCTCGTATTGAAGAAGCGATCGAGCGGAACCAAGGCTCCAAAGTCTTTGCCAGAGATCTGTCTGCCAGAAAGAGCCAACTGTCAAAGCTGAAGACCGAATGTGGCAGCATCGTTTCCGGGGCACCTGAGATTTTGAGTGAGATTGAGAGATTCTATGGGCAGCTGTACACGTCATCGTTGGAGCCACACGCAAGTGTTAGTAACGATCCAAGAGCGAGTCTTATTCGACACTATTCCGAAGATATCCCGGACGTCAGTCTGAGCGAGATTAGAATGGCTCTCCAGCACCTTAAAAACGGCAAGGTCCCAGGCGAGGATGGAATTACAGCGGAGCTTCTGAAAGCGGGTGGAAGACCGGTACTTGAAGTCCTTCAGAAGCTCTTTAATTCCGTCCTCCATGATGGAATTACACCGGAGGCGTGGAGCAGAAGTGCGGTGGTCTTGTTCTTCAAGAAAGGTGACAACGCTCTCTTGAAGAACTACAGACCGATTTCCCTTCTGAGCCGCGTCTACGTGCTGTTTTCGAGAGTCATTACGAATCGTCTCGCGCGCAGACTTGACGACTTCCAGCCTCCCGAACAAGCCGGTTTCCGAAAGGGCTTTAGCACCATAGACCACATACATACCCTACGGCAAATTGTACAGAAGTCCGAAGAGTACAATTTGCCACTATGTCTGACGTATGTGGACTATGAGAAAGCCTTTGATTCCGTCGAAATTTGGGCGGTGCTGCAGTCCCTTCAGCGGTGCCAAGTTGACTGTCGGTATATCGAAGTGCTGAAGTGTTTGTACAATAGAGCTACGATGGCTATCCGAGTACAGAACCAGAGTACGAAACCTATCCAATTGCAGAGAGGTGTAAGACAGGGTGACGTTATATCCCCGAAACTCTTCACCGCTGCATTGGAAGACGTTTTCAAGCTTCTGGACTGGAAAGGATACGGTATTAATATCAATGGCGAGTACATCACTCACATTCGATTTGCCGACGATATAGTCCTCATGGCAGAATCGCTGGAGAAACTGAGCACTATGCTCAATGACCTCAATAGTGTCTCCCAACGGATAGGTCTTAAGATGAACATGGACAAAACAAAGATTATGTTTAATGTTCATGTCACACCTATTCCGGTAGTTGTTGGGAGCACTAAGCTCGAAGTTGTTGACGAGTATGTTTACCTGGGACAAATAGTCCGACTAGGTAAGTCCAACTTCGACCGAGAGGTCAATCGACGGATTCAACTCGGCTGGGCAGCGTTCGGGAAGCTACGACACATCTTCTCGTCAGAAATACCTCAAAACCTTAAAACAAAATTGTACAACCAGTGCGTGTTGCCAGTGATGACATAACGGAACTGAGACGTGGTCCTTCACTGCTGGCCGTATGAGGAAGCTCAAGGTCACTCAGCGAGCTATGGAGAGGGCTATGCTCGGAGTTTCTCTGCGTGATAAACTTAGGAATGAGAATATCCGCAGTAGAACCAGAGTAACCGACATAGCCCAACGGATTAGTAAGCTGAAGTGGCAGTGGGCCGGCCATATAGCTCGAAAAACCGACAACCGATGGGGAAGAAAGGTTCTCGAGTGGCAGCCTCGTACCGGTAGGCGAAGTGTAGGGCGTCCCCCCACAAGATGGAGTGACGACCTGGTAAGACATGCAGACTTCCAGCCTCCCAAACAAGCTGGTTTGCGAAGAGGCTTTAGTACCATAGACCACATATACACCCTTCGGCAAATTGTACAAAATATGGAAGAATACAATCTGTTACTTTGCCTTGCGTATGTGGACTATGAGAAAGCCTTTGACTCCATCGAAATTCGGGTGGCGCTACAGTCCCTTCAGCGGTGCCAAGTTGACTGTCGGTATATAAAAGTGCTTAAGTATTTGTACAAAAGTGCTACGATTTCTATCCGAGTACAGAACCAGAGTACGAAACCTATCCAACTGCAGAGTGTTGTAAAACAGGGTGACCTTATATCCCCAGAAACTCTTCACCGCTGCATTTTAAGACGTTTTCCAGCTACTGGACTCGAAACGATACGGTATTAACATCAATGGTAAGTACATCACTCACCTGCGATTTGCCGACGATATAGTCCTTATGGCAGAATCGCTGTAGGCCCTAAGCACTATGCTCATTGACGTTAATAGTGTCTCCCAACGGATAGGTCTTAAAATGAATATGGACAAACAAAGATTATGTTTAATATCCATGTTACACCTATGCCGGTAGTGGTTGGGAGCACTAAGCTCGAAGTTTTTGACAAATATGTTTACCTGGGACAAATAGTCCGACTAGGTAAGTCCAACTTCGACCGAGAGGTCCATCGACGGATGCAACTCGACTGGTTTGTGTACGGGAAATTACGACACATCTTCTCGTTAGACATACCTCAAAACATCAAAACTAGATTGTTCAATCAGTGCGTGTTACCAGTGATGATTTATGGATCTGAGACGTGGTCCTACACTGCTGGCCGTATGAGGACGCTCAAGGTCGCTCAGCAAACTATAGAGAGGGATATGCTCGGGGTTTCTCGGAATTAGTAAACTGAAGTGGCAATGGGTCGGCCATATAGGTCGAAGTACAAACAACCGATGGGGAAAAAGCTTCTCGAGTGGCAGTCTCGTACCGGTAGACGAAGTGTAGAGCGACCCCCCACTAGATGGAGTGACGACCTAGTGAGACATGCAGGAAGTCGATGGATGCAGGTGACTCAGGACTGTGCTTTGTGGCATTCCTTGGGGGAGAACTATGTTCTGCAGTGGACTTATAAAGGGCTCTAATGATGATGGCGATGACCCTCTGATGACTGCCTTGCTGGTAGTGGGTGTTAGACCGCAACACCATTGAATACAACACCTATATAAAATGCTTGCCACGTCTTTATGATAGCAATGTTATTTTTTTCTAAATACACTAGGAACAACTCTAATGTAACGTACCACTGTAATGTTAACAGTGGTAGAGCCACGCGGCAGCTTTCGCTGTCGCACGGATGGGCCGGCTCGAACCGGGCTGGTACCACGACCTCACAGAAAACCAGCGTGAAGTAGAGGTTTACCTCTGTGTTTCGCTTGGTGAGTGCAGGTGGCCGGAGGCCCTTTTTGCTGGAAATGAGGCATTCTATCTTAGTCCTCACGGGTGACAACGCATCTACATTTTGATTTGTAATAGAGGATAGATGTAGATGTCTATGGGCCGCAGCAACCACTTACCATCAGGTGGACTGTGTGCTCGTTTGTCACCCTTATCCTATAAAAAAAATGTTTACAAGCCTTTATTGTTCCCCGAGTTCCAAGTGCCATTGACAACATCCATGCACCCTAAGAAGGCCAAGGGCGAGCGAAACTCTCTGACTCTCGATATAACCTCACGTAATTTGTACGAAGTTTTGAAATCGATCTATTGTGGGCTTTGATAATAATATGATTTCACCTTGTCCCATTGTTATTTGAGTACAGTAAAACTTGGTTAAATGGAACCTGGATAAGTGGGAAACCTCCATAGCTGGAAGTCATGCTTAGGTCCCGACACTTTAGCACTGAAATACCACTGTTAGTGGGACAAAAGAAACCTCTATATCTGGAATTAATTGCTGCGTTCGGAATTTCGAATCGGAATATCGAATCGGAATCCCGAAATGGAATTCCGTATGTATGTGGCGGGCCTTAAGATTGTCGTAATTAGGAATGTTACGGAAGTGGTTATATCGAAACCGAATTCGGAAGCGGAATTTTTAAATTTTGTTTGTCGGAACCGGAACCGAAATCGGAACCGGAATCGGAGGTGGAGGCAGAAGAAATGTGTTAAGGGTATTGCACTATATTTTTCTTTACAGTTAAATTTTTTTTTAATTTTTCGAATTCAGTGGCATGCACAGACTATAAATGACTTTAATGAAGTAATCGTACCTCCCTTTCGTGAATATATCTTCTCACATAGTTTACACTTTGTCATGTCACATTTTTAACGGTGGTAGAGCCACGCAACAGTTTACGCTGTTGCACGTATGGGCCGGCTCGAGCCGGGTTGGTACCACGACCTCACAGAAAACCGGCGTGAAGTAGAAGCTTTGCTTTTGCGTTTCGTCTGGTGAGTGCAGGTGGCCGGAGGCCCAATTCCCCCCCCCCCCCCATCAACATGGTAGCGGAATTACACAAAAGACTACCCCAGGAGGGTACCAGTACCCCTGGAGAATCCCTCGCTGAGCATCCACGAGCATGTTATTCTAATCCTGAGCGTGGGTGCTCAGGCTGCCCCGCGTATTCTGGGGGGGGGCAAAATTCCGCTCAAAAACATAACTGCTCGGGGCAAACTGAGCAATAATACCAAGGCGACCCCTGCCACGCTATCCGTGAATTTCTGCAACATCAGGGGACTTCACTCTAACCTGAACGCCGTCCACTACCATCTCGAGACGGCAAAGCCGGCCTTGCTCTTCCTGACCGAGACGCAGGTTTCCTCTCCGGCTGATATTTCGTATCTCTCCTACCCGGGGTACAAATTGGAGCACTCCTTTGTGCCTCGGGCTGGAGTTTGCGTGTATGTCAGAGAGGACATCTGTTCTCGACGCCTCGGCAGTCTTGAAGGTTCGGACCTGTCCATCCTTTGGCTACGCGTTGACAGCGACGACCATCCGCGCGTCTACGGGTGCCTCTATAGGTCCCATAGCGGTACCGAAACAGACCGACTCATCGACCACGTCCAAATGGCTACAGATTCCTTGCTACAACAGGTCCCATCCGCAGAGATCGTGATCCTTGGCGATTTTAACGCCCACCATGCCGAATGGCTGGGTTCACGTTTAACCGATCATGCGGGGAGAGCTGTTTATGACTTTGCCTTGGCATATGGTCTGACACAACTGGTTACTTCACCTACGCGGATTCCAGATGTGGAGGATAATACACCTTCCCTGTTGGACCTTCTGCTGACCTCTCATCCGGACGGATATCAGGTTTCCGTCGATGCCCCTCTCGGCTCTTTGGACCACTGTCTGATCCGGAGTGTGGTGCCACTCACGCTCCCTTCGCGGTTGCGTTCTGCAGGTTGCCGCCGTGTTTGGCATTACAGGTCGGCGGATTGGGACGGAATGCGGTCTTTCTTTGCAACCTACCCATGGGGGCGGGTTTGCTTCTCGCCGGATGATCCCAGCGCTGTTGCTGACTCTGTCACTGATGTGGTGCTACAGGGAATGGAACTATTTATTCCATCATCTGTGGTACCCATCGGAGGCAGATCTCAGCCTTGGTTTGGTCGCTCCTGTAAAACTGCATTATGCAGTAAGCAGGAGTGTTATCAGGCCTGGGCTGCGGCTTCGGCGACTCGGGATGTGAACACCAGCATTCTTAAAAAGAAGTATAACTTCGCCTCCAGGTCCTTCAAAAGAGTTATTGCCAAGGCAAAGTCAGAGCACATAGGCAGAATTGGCGAGAAACTAGTTCGCCTTCCTTCGGGAACCCGTGCATTCTGGTCTCTCGCCAAGGCTGTCCAAGGGAATTTCTGTAAGCCATCACTACCATCTTTGCACAGGGAGGACGACTCACTGGCCCATGACGCAAAAGACAAAGCCGACCTTTTAGGCTCCCTTTTTGCGTCCAACTCGACTCTTGATGACGGGGGGAAAATACCGCCGACCATCCCGCGGTGTGAGTGCTCCATGCCGGATGTGCTGTTCTCACAGCGCTCGGTTCGCAAAGCACTTCTCTCCCTGGACATCCACAAGTCGAGTGGGCCTGACGGAATCCCCCCAATTATGCTGAGGACGTGTGCTCCGGAGTTGGCACCGGTCCTAACGCGTCTTTTCCGGTACTCCTACTCCCAAGGCGTAGTCCCGAATTCATGGAAGACAGCTTTTGTCCACCCGATCCCTAAAAAAGGCGACCGCTCAGACCCGTCCAACTATAGGCCTATCGCGATCACCTCCTTGTTCTCCAAATTAATGGAATCCATTGTTAACTGCCAGCTCATCCGGTACCTTGAGGATCACCAGCTGATTAGTGACCGCCAGTACGGTTTTCGTCGGGGTCGATCAGCTGGTGATCTTCTGGTCTACCTGACCAATAGATGGGTGGAGGCAGTAGAGTCCAAGGGGGAGGCATTGGCCGTTAGTTTGGACATTGCGAAGGCTTTCGATCGGATTTGGCACAAAGCGCTTCTTTCGAAGCTCCCTTCCTATGGTCTTCCCGAGAAATTGTGCAATTGGATCACCAGCTTCCTTGCAGATCGGAGCATCAAGGTCGTTGTAGACGGTGCATGTTCTGACTGCAAGCCTATTAACGCTGGTGTTCCACAAGGCTGTGTGCTATCACCAACGCTGTTTCTTCTGCATATCAATGATATGTTGCTAACTGGTAACATTCATTGCTATGCGGATGACAGCACTGGTGATGCTCTATACACCGGCCGTGCTAATATTTCTCGGGAAAACGTCTCCGAGTACCGGAATAAACTTGTGTCTGAAGTCGAGTCTTTGCTGGACAAAGTCTCGGACTGGGGGCGACTAAATCTAGTCCAGTTTAATCCTCAGAAGACACAAGTTTGCGCGTTTACCGCTAAAAAGAACCCCTTTGTCGTATCTCCTCAGTTTCAAGGCACTCCCCTAGTTGCCTCAGCCAGTATCGGAATCCTTGGCGTCGACATATCGAGTGACGTGCAGTTTCGTGGTCACTTGGAAGAGAAGGCCAAATTAGCCTCTAAAAAGCTTGGCGTGCTCAGCAGAGTGGAACAGTATTTCATGCCGGCACACCGCCTGCAACTTTACAAGGCGCAGGTTAGGCCTCACATGGAATACTGTTCCCATCTCTGGGCAGGGTCTCCCCAGTGCCAGCTCCTTCCACTTGACCGCATCCAGCGCAGAGCGGCTCGAATCGTCAACGACCGAGCCCTTTCCGATCGGCTCGATTCATTGGCACTGCGAAGAGATGTTGAATCTCTTTGCATTTTCTTTCGCATCTACCATGGGGAGTGCTCTGAGGAATTGTTCGGATTAATCCCAGCCCCCAAATTTCACGAACGCACATCGCGGCAGAACTCCCGATACCATCCACACCATCTGGATGATTGGCGGTCCACCACTGTGCGATTTAGAAGATGTTTTCTTCCTCGCACGACTTCCTTGTGGAATCGATTACCATCAGCGATTTTTCCGGACCGATACGACTTAGGGACCTTCAAGAAAAGAGCGTACTCCTTTTTAAAAGGCCGGCAACGCATCTGCAATTCCCTCCCTGGTGTTGCAGTTGTTCATGGGCGGCGGTAGTCACTTACCATCAGGTGAGCCGCATGCTCGTTTGCCCCCTCTCCTATAAAAAAAAAATATTCCCAGAAACTTCATTGAAATAATTCCAAATGGCACTTGATTTTGGCTTCATTGTCCAAGTGCTAAATACGAAACAAAACATCAAGTTAAAGAGTAATAGACAGAAAGCACGGGGGAGGGAGGTTCCCGGGGCGACAAGTATAAACTTGTTTGTACACGCTGATTGCGGCCGCCGCCGCCGCTGTGCATCGACAACCGATATGTAACTTCCGATTAAAATTTAACGGAACCGAAATCGGAATCGAAAGTGCAATATGAATCGGAAGTTCCGGACTTTCGGAATCGGAATCGAACCTCCGTAACATCTCTAGTCGTAATATGTCATCCAAAGGCCGCCAAATGAACGCTCCCGCATAGTGTCAATGGTGCAAGAAGAAAATGAAGTTCTTCAACTTATTTACCGAGATCCCAAGTTCAGTGTAAGGCGAATAGTAATGATGCTGCATTTGTCAAAATGGGTTGTGTGGAAATTTTTTAAATGCGAAGACATGCATCCGCACCATTATCGTTGCGTACAAGATATTCGAGAGCCAGACCATCCTGTGCGAGCAACTTTTTCCTCGTGGCTCAACGGTTGTGTGCGACGTCAACCGACATTTTGTAAAAAATCATGTGGACCGATGAGGCGACTTTACATGAGCTGGTATTATAAACCATAGAAACCAGCATTTGTGGATGCAAGAAAATCCAAATGCAGTAAGGCCCAGTAAATTAAAGGCGGCTATGATTGACGACAAATTAATTGGATCAATTGAATTACCAAATACAATGAATGGCCCAAGATTTTTAGATTTTCTAAGGAACACATTTAGAGAAATCATGGGGGAATTACCAGTGATCAACCGAAGGCGCATGTGGCTACAGTTGGACGGTGCACCAGCTCACTACGCACGAGCTGTGAGAACTTTTCTTAATGAAAATTATTCACCATGGATAGGACGTGGTGGAACAGTAGCTTGGACACCTGCTCTCCGGATTTCACACCTCTGGATTATTTTTTATGGGGATGGATGAAGCAGAGGCTTTATGCTACAGTCCGGAATAGCAGACAAGAACTGCTCGACAAAATAATGACGATTGCGGATGACATAAGATCCGACATAGCCTTAATATCGAGGGCCACACAACAAATGGCTGTAAGGTCAGTGGTAGTGGCCTGTCTACAGAATAGAGGTGGACATTTTGAACGCTTATTAAATTAATAATAATACTTAAGGCCACTAAAAGTTTCTTAAACCTTATAGTGTATTTTTATTTAATCCATTATACTCTACATATTAGGCTCTACATACATGACCCTCGCAAAAGGGTCATATTCAAGTTATGCAATTGAGAACAATAATTTAACGTCAATTTGTAAGTAATAATGTCATCAAAAACATAACTTGTAAAAAAAGCCAAGTCTCGCAACTCACTTCTTTTACCGTAAAAAGTTGTGAGATCCATGTAATATCAAGTCGGTTAATTTATTCGGTCCCTACTTAAGGGTCCTTCTGTCTCAAGTTATTACGTAATTAGCTAACCTAACAACATCTTATAGTGACCATATCAATATCAAAAATCTTTTATATTCTAAATAAATAAATTGACTTGGCAATCGCACAAAACAATATAATTTAATATGTATTACTTGAGAGATACGTTGTGTTTTCTTGCGATGCCCAGGTCAATCAATTTATTTAAAATATAAAAGATTTTTAGTATTGATGTGGTGACTATAAGATGTTGTTAGGTTAGCTAATTACGTATTAACTTAAGACAGAAGGACCCTTAAGTAGGGACTGAATAAATTAACTGACTTGGTATTACATGGATCTCACAACTTTTTACGGTAAAAGAACTGAGTTGCGAGACTTGGCTTTTTTACAAGTTATGATTTTGATGGCATTAGTTTTTCATGACATTTTTCCTGTTATTCTTAAATATCTCTGTTCTATTTCTTTCCGTGGCTTTCGTAAGATACTTGGGTGGGTGGGTATCGATTGCGATATTAATATCTGTTCAAATTAGACATACAGGTCCATAGATGTTAGAATCCATAAAAGCCATTGTGACTTTGTTGGTACAGAAAAAATAATAGGGATTTTGTCATCTAATAAGCATTTCTCATAATAATCGCTTAGTTTGGGTAGACCACAATACCAGCGACAGGAAGGTGGTATGATGTTAAAACTAAGGACGAAGCTATAGATGCTGTTGTATTGCGATTTATCCATTCGAAACAGCTATAACCAATACCACTAACTGGAGATCGGAAACAGCAAGTTTGACAGTATCAGCATACCTTTATACGCTTTGCATTGAATTTCAATTTGGTCATTCTTATATGCCCTGATGATGCCGTTAGGCGAAATAGGTCGGTTTATAAAAAGTATATTAATAATTTAAAATAAATATTTTGAAACCAGTACAAGTGTTTATTCAAATCACAAAAACGATACTATTGAACGTTGAATTTCAAACCCCTTGAAAATAATGAATCAATCAATCAGTCAATCTATTCATTAACAATAAATTGTGTACGAATATTACAGCAATGTCCTTATTATATTGCTTACTTAACTTAGTTGAACAAAATAAATTATTTAGAAAATCAAACAAAAAAATTATTAAATAAATTAACTATAAAATGTCATTTTACCTATCTCATCCATATAATTATTCCACCTACTTTTACGATTAATATTCATCACAAATGTTCAATAATATATTATTTATATTACGTAATAAAGAAAACCCAATAAAAATGTCAACCTACTCCATAATTAAAAAAAATGAAAGAAACTTCCAAAATAAAATAAAAGAAAATAAAAATACATTAACTTTTAAATTTATTAATATTTAAATAAATATTCTGACTAATCTACAGTTAAAATTCATCAACATTATAAATTAATTTCTCTATAAGTAATGCCTTCAACTCGATTTTAAAAACACTTAACTTTTTAACAATAAACTTTTTTAACACTTAACTTTTTATTTATAATATATAATTTCCTAAACATACATATTTCCTTAAGATGTTTTCGATTTACCTTAGCAGACGATAAATCGGCACGTAAATTGCCATTAATAATTTTATTGGAGTTGGAGAGGAGCGAGCTCGGTTTGGGATAAGCGAGCTTTTATCCCTGAGCAAGTACGCCTCAAGTATATTTACTTGTACAGTTATGACATTTTCTTAAATTTATTTAACTTTATATACGCTTTAATGTATATAGTTGGACTCAATGGATAGAGTAGTGCATGAATAAAAGAGGTAGGTGTAAAGAGAAGTGCAGAAAGTATATATACGTACATATAGCTGAATGCATTTAAACATTATGAAACAATTGAAGAGTTTATCAGATGCAGGTGCAGACAGTAATCTCGGAAAGTCGTGTGTTCGAATCCACCCTTCGAAAACCAATTGTAGTACAAACATTTTAAGCTTATTATTCTTAATGCTAATAGCGGTACCAGCATTAGTTTTATGCATTTTATATATTATTGCAACAAATGAGACACTTCAAATTAATGGACCTTGTTTATGTAAACTACCGCAGAAAAAGAGATATAATTAGTTGAATTCAAAAAAAAAACTCGTAATTACCATAATTACATAGTAAGTGGTTCAAAATGATTCGCTAACCAATTATCTAAGTCAATTTTTAATTTGGGGTCTCACTCATTTCGTTAAAAAAGTCGGTGAAGCTAATATGAACTTGGATGAACCATAGTTTAAACAAGTTTGAAAAACTCTCAGCAAGTGCCAAATAAACATTTAGAGTAATAACTTAACTTTCTCTGAGGCTCTGAGGTCAAACAGTTTTTTTATAGGACTGGGGGCAAACGACATGCTCGTTTGCCCCCTCTCCTATAAAAAAATGGCTTACCTGATGGTAAGTAACTAGCGTCGCCCATGAATAACTACAACGCCAGGGGAATTGCAGATGCGTTGCCGGCCTTTTAAAAAAGAGTAGGCTCTTTTCTTGAAGGTCCCTAAGTCGTATCGGACAGGAAAAATCGCTGGTGGTAAATGATTCCACAAGGAAGCTGTGCGAGGAAGAAAACTTATTTTAAATTGCAAAGTGGTGGACTGCTGATCATTCAGATGGTATGGATGGTATCGCGAATTTTGTCGCGTTGTGCGATGGTGAGATTTGGCGGCAATTAGTCTGAACAATTTCTCAGTGAAATCCCCGCGATAAATGCGATAAAATACGCAAAGAGATGCAACATATCTACGCAGTTCCAGTGAGTCAAGCCGATCGGAAAGAACTCGGTCATCGACAATTCGAACCGCTCGGGGAGCCCCTGCCCAGATATGGGCTGGGCTCCCCAGTGCCAGCTAGCCAGCCAATATTCCATGTGAGGCCGAACCTGCGCCTTATAAATTTGCAAGCGGTGTACTGATATGAAATACTGTTCCGCTCTGCTGAGCACGCTAAGCTTTTTAGAAGCCAATTTTGCCATGAAACTGCACGTCACTCGATATGTCGACACCGAGGATTCCGATACTGGCTGCGGCAACAAGGGGAGTGCCTTGAAAGTAAGGAGATACGACAAAGGGGTTCTTTTTAGCAGTAAACGCGCACACATGTGTCTTCTGGGGATTGAACTGGACTAGATTTAGTCGCCCACAGTCTGAGACTTTGTTCAACAAAGTTGCGACTTCAGACACAAGTTTGTGTATGTCCGGTACTTGGCGACGTTTTCCCGAGAAATATTGGCACGGCTGGTCTATAAAGCATCACCAGTGCTGTCGTCTGTATAGCAATTAATGTTACCGGTTTGCAACATATCATTGATATGCAGAAGGAACAGCGTTGGTAGCACAATAGCACGCAGCCTTGTGGAACACCAGCGTTAATGCGTTTGTATTCTGAGCATGCAACATCTCCTACAACCTTGATACTCCGATCTGCAAGAAAACTGGTGATCCAATTGCACAATTTTTCGGGAAGCCCATAGGCTTCGAAAGAAGCGATTTGTACCACACCCGATCGAAGGCCTTCGCTATGTCCAAACGAACGGCCAATGCCTCCCCCTTGGACTTCACTGCCTCCGAACATCTATGAGTATGGTAGCCTAGAAGATCACCAGCTGAGCGACCTCGACGAAAACCGTACTGACTGTCACTAATCAGCTGATGATCCTCAAGGTACCGCATGAGTTGGCTGTTAGTAATGGTTTCCATTACTTTCGAGAGTGATTGTGATTGCGATAGGCCTATAGTTGGATGGATCTGAGCGGTCGTCTTTTTTAGGGATCGGATGCACCAAAGCTCTCTTCCATGATCAAATGTCATAAATTACCACCATGATGTTTTTTTGTTCTATATTTCAAATATTTTTTTTTATTTATACCAGCAATCAAAGCCAAATAAAAAATATAACATTTAAGCTTGTTCTATGTGTGATCACATATTCTTTTAATGTAGTGTATGTAAAAATATCTCATCCAAACTCCATACATTTTGAAACATCATATTTAAGACATTAATAATGGTTCTCACTATTTTAACACTTTCACTGTCCGGTTTCCAGACACAATAGTAAGACATTAGCAGTGCCCTATATGTAGTGCACGGGACAGCGAAAGGGTTAATACGTCTCTTCAGGCAGTTTATGTTTGAATTAACCAATAAATTACGCTTTAATTATTCAAGTATTAAATTTTGAATAAGGTTATTCGCATTTAGACGATACAAAAAGCTAGTGCTGTAGTCAGTGTACAGTTCAACTGCAGATCTTGCAATTTCAACATATTAATTTCAAGATAAGTTAAAATTGTGTTGTGAATTGGCCAAGTTATCGTCAGAGACTAGTGTGTGACATCGGATAGTTAATCGCACTATCTTAGCATAGTAAGAAATTAATTCAGTATTACCTTGGAGACGCTCAGATTGTAATTGGATTGAAAGACAAAATTAAATTGCATTAAGGTATGAAACTTTTGCACACACTCTCCTATATGTAGGATGCATTCCGGAGAGTGTGTTGTTGAAATGTACTCGTAGTTGAACAACGAGGGCTGGCTACTATAAAATGTCCTCTGTTGACCAATTATGACGGAACCTATACCGTCGGTTGCTATTCAATATACGTTACTTAGTGTTGCAAAGTATGGAGGTAATAGAAATTAGGCGATAGTTGTAGTGAAATAGCTAGCGATAAGACCTTCAAGTCAGTGTAAGATGTAAAAAATGTTACATATTAACTTTAAATCAATTTTAAATCTAAATTATCTTTCTTTTTACGATACGGGAGTAAAACACCGCCAACTTCCTGACTCCGGGCTGCTACTAAGAATTTATGCGATCTAAAACATAACTTGTAAAAAAACCAAGTCTCGTAACTCAGTTCTTCTACCGTAAAAAGTTGTGACATCCATGTAATACCTATATGCATGAAAACACAATTTATGTCTCAAGTACATATAGATTGTTTAGTGCGATTGCTAAGTCAATTTATTTAAAACAAAACATTTTTAATATTGATATGGTCACTATAAAATGCTGTTAGGTTAGCTAATTACGTAATAACTTAAGACAGAAGGACCCTTAAGTAGGGACTGAATAAATTAACTGACTTGGTATTACATGGATCTCACAACTTTTTACGGTAGAAGAACTGAGTTGCGAGACTTGGCTTTTTTTACAAGTTATGTTTTTGACGGTATCTCATTTCTTTTTGTAGATATTTTCATATTTTTATTTCATTATATTATACATAATATATAGTTACAATGATGCATTCACTGCAAATGTAACTTTGTAATTCTATATATTTATATGGGATTACAAAGTTACTTATGCAGTTAGTTTATCTCGAAAACTGGACCGAAATTGCAAAACATTTTAATTTTTCCTTGCTTTGTATACTAAACAATAATTTTATTCCAAATTTGAAGCTTCTATATCTGCTAGAAGTGCCTTAGAGTTTTGATGATCGGTAAGTCAGTAAGTGACAAAATTAAGAAACTTTGACTAGTTATAATTCTTAAACTACTGTTTCAAATTGAATGAAATTTGAAATATACCGAGTATATACAATGCCTACTTGGTGACTGAAAATTCAGGCTTTTTTATCCATAACGAAGTTATAGGGATTCGAAAATGGTCTGAACTGCTTCGAGAAAAGGATGGTACGGCCGTGCCGCTTTTTTGCTCGACTTGGCGGGGGCACTGCCGTGCCCCCAGATTCTTAAGTATTAGGACAGTATTAAAAAATTTAGTATCAATGTGCTAGTTTTTGAAGTATCTTAAGAAAAATAAAAAAACAGTCAATTTTTTTTACTTAATTAGCATTTTAAATTTTTTTAAGATATTTTGTATGGAAAACTTTGCATGATGTTTATTTTTATTTGATAGATGCTATTTCTACCTTTTAAATAACATTTTTTTTTACATCTGTAGGACCTTTCTGTCCAGAGAAATCTGCGTCTTTTGGCAGAGATACACACGTGACATCTTTTGGTAGAGGACAAAAATAAATAAAAATTAAATGGCGGCCATTCCGACAGGAGGGGGGTAGACCCCCATATATGGGTGTTTTGTCGATGAAATTAGGTTTTTGTAACCTTAAATTATCGCTAGGTCGTGACCGGACACACTTATATATGTGTTTATATTTTGATCTCGGAAATACATCAGGATAGCGTTAATTGTTAAAAATAATAAAAGTGTGAGAGCGGATGTTCAACTTGCTCTCTTGCTTACGCAAATGATCATTATTGGTAATAAGACAACGTAACGCACTATACATTCAGTATAGTGAAACTACAGTTCGACCACACCGTAACACGTCTCCGCCACAATCACATACCAGTGTAATGTGAGGTACATAATTACATGATAACACCGAAACATCATGTACACCAACAGCAACACTACTTATCTCAATGTAACACAGGGCAACACCAATCCTCCTGGCCTGCACTAAAAGAATTACAACAACGAACAGAACCACGACACTATCTTAGCACTAGTAGAATGACGACACTCGTTGAATGACTTAAGCGGAATCTCTTTCTTGGTATATAGTGTATTATCTATGGAATCTCTCGCACACGGTACCTACAGTGAACTTTATACTGCACAAACAAGCGGGGATTTCTCGATATACCCCTCAATGCACCTCGATCCAACCGGGTATCTTATAGACGCTCCGACATATTATATATATATATATATATATATATATATATATATATATATAATATACACACACATATACGACGTTATAGAAACACACATATATATATGTGTTTCTAAAACGTCTCGTTAAGTCTAGTCAACGTTAAAAGAGATGGCTCCCTGGCCAATTCGACAACTACGATGCTGGTAAATAAATTACATATAAATAAAATTGAAGTGTCTGTCCGCAATGTACTTATATATGTGTCAGACAATTGTATATATTATTGGGAGACAATATATGAACCAACATAGAACGATCGCAAAATAATGTATGCGGAACCCAGACTTACAATATAGGTACTTTTTAAGGAGTATAGCTATGTATACTTTATATTTTTATTCTTCTCACTACTGTTTCGTTGGTCTGACGGTCGAAGGCACGGTTGCTAATCATGAGGTTCCTAGTTCGAATCCCTAGTTGAGCCAAAATCCGTTTTGGGTTTTTCTATCAAAAAATTCTCAGTAGCAGCCTGGAGTCAGAAAGCTCTTTTATACGTGGCTGCAGCTATATTAATAGTATAGTTGTAGCAAGAATAGGTCGACTCGACCGAGGAAGGACCACGCTTTCACAAAATACCAGCGTAGAATAGCAGCTTAACACTGCTGTGTTTCATATGGTGAGTGTAGAGAACCGGAGACCCTTTTTACTGGATACGGGGCATTCTATCTTAGTTCTCACGGCTGACAACGCATCTGCATTTTAATTCGCAAACGAAGATAGATGTAGATGTCTATGGGCCACAGCAACCACTTACGATCAGGCGGACTGTGTGCTCGTTTGTCACCATTATTCTATAAAACAAAAAAGCTGGCGGTGTCTCATCCCTGTGCCTCGAAAGCACGTAAAACCGTTGGTCATGTGCCTGATCTTTTTCCGATCGAGTCGAATTTCCGTCCCATCGGACTATTAGAGTGAGGGAATAGAGAGAGAGAGTGCACCTTTACTTTCACACACACCCGTGAAGTTAAATCTTGTCCAGTCTAGTCTACGTTGAAACTGGCCACTATGATGAAATTCGGTCTGGAGGATATTATAATTTTCTTCTTCTCAAACAGCGTGTAGAACTGCAACTGCTGGTCATGGATCTCTTCGTTATGATTTAATAATGATAAAAATGAGCTCTACCTTGTTTAAATACCCGAATCAAAGTAAAAATTACAGTTATGGCCTATATAAGTCCCACGGCTAGACACAGGCCTCCTCTGAGAGGATAACGTTTGCAGATTTCATAAGCCCTCACAATATTTTAATCCGCCGAGCACGTGGAAAATAAGTATGTAAAATTACAATTAACAATTTTATTGATGCCGGCAGGTATCGAATCCAGATCATAAACTTACTGTGAAATTAACGACATGAGCTAGATGCTGCGGCTCGAATTGACGCAATATTTTAAATAAATAAAAACAACACACTAAAACTTTCTTCTATATCGTGGAGGCTGTTCATTGTACAAGGACAAACATCCAGACTCAAAGCAATAATTTATTTTTATTTTTAAAATAAAAATACTTGTTCCGTACGGGATTCGAACCGCGGCAGCAACAAAGCACAGCAACTCATTGCTGATCCACTGTGCCACGGGGCCATCTAATTTTATTCCATCCTTGGCTTGATTAAATAAAATTAACTTACACATTGAAAAGCAACGAAGCCTTTCAATAGCCAGCGTAGTTCGCGAAACACGCGAACTACGCTGGGTCCTCGTTTTAGAAAACAATAAGATTCAATGAACCTTAATTAAAATGACAACAACTTTATAATACTTAGTGGGTTTTTGTTCAGTTATACGATCCCAAGATAGTTACCGTTACTGACAGAACTAGTAATCGCCAATAAATTTAGACGTTTTGATCTTTCGTGACGGTATTGAGCGAATTTACGTTAGCATCAGGTGAAATGTTTGCTTGTTGGTCACCCTAATGCTATAAAAAAAAACATGGCATTAATACGTGTTTATGCAAAGTTCTTACATTTCTTTTCAACGTTAAAATGATAATGACTACAGCGCATCACAAGTCTACTACTGAACTTAGGCCTCCCAAATAGACAACTTGGGGGTGTAGCCGGTTTAAGGAAAAGGGGAGATTTCCCGCCGGGCAAGGAGTACTAGATTGGTAGTTCGGAGCTATTCTATATATGCTGTTTTAACTTCGGAACTTTGTTAGTGCGATTTAGGCTTCGATGTGTATCGCTTGTGGCGCGACGACAGCGCCGCCACAGGGGATATATGCAATAACGTACCGCACTTGTTTGGCAGGCAAGTTGTCAACCGCGGTTTATTTACTGTCCTGTGTTCGAAAAAATGCTGCTGCTGTCTCGAGGCTCAGTATATCCCTGTTGCCTCTTACGACACCCACGGGATGATGTTGGGTAGTGGATATTCTTATACCGCCACTACACGGTACATTTATATGACAATACGTTGTACCATTTTTACGTATATTAAGTATATGCACCCTCTGAACTAATTCCGTCCTCCATGGTGGGACTACTCCGGAGGCGTGGAGCAGAAGTGCGGTGATCTTGGTTTTCAAGCATGGCGACAATGCTCTCTTGAAGAACTACAGACAGATTTCCCTTCTGAGCCGCGTCTACGTGCTGATTTCCGAGAGTCATAACAAATCGTCTTGCACGCGACTGGACGACTTCCAGCCTCCCTAACAAGCCGGTTTTCGAAGAGTCTTTAGTACCATAGATCACATATACACCCTTCGGCAAATTGTACATAAGACGGAAGAGTACAATTTGTCACTTTGCCTTGCGTATGTGGACTATGAGAAAGCCTTCGACGCCGTCGAAATTTGGGCGGAGCTGCAGTCTCTTCAGTGGTGCCAAGTTGATTGTCGGTATATCAAAGTGCTTAAGTGTTTGTACAATAGGGCTACGATGGTTACCCGAGTACAGAACCAGAGTACGAAGCCTATTCAACTGCAGAAAGTTGTAAGACAGTGTGACGTTATATCCCCGAAACTCTTCACCGCTGCATTGGAAGACATTTTTAAGCTACTGGACTGGAAAGGATACGGTATTAACATCAAAGGCAAGTACATCACTGATCTTCGGTTTGCCGACGATATTGTCCTTAAGGCAGAATCGCTGGAGGACCTAAGCACTATGTTCAATGACCTCAATAATGTCTCCCAACAGATAGGTCTTAAGATGAACATGGACAAAACAAAGATCATGTTTAATGTCACACCTATGCCGCTACGCAGAACCGACAACCGATGGGGAAATAGGCCTGGTAAGACATGCAGGAAGTCAATGGATGCAGGTGGCACAGGACCGTACTCTGTGGTATTCCTTGTGGGAGGCTTATGTTCAGCAGAGGACATGTGAAGGTCTGATGACAATGATGACCCTCTAATGACTGCCTTGCTGGTAGTTTATGTTAGACCGCAACACCACTGAATACAACACAATAATAGCAACATTTTTTTCTAAATACACTAAGAACAACTCTAATATGAACAAGCCTTTATTGTTCCCCAAGTTCCAAATGCCATTGACAGTATAAGAAGAAGGCCAAGGGCGAGCGGAACTCTCTGACTCTCGATATAACCTCACGTAATTTGTACGAAGTTTTTAAATCGATCTATTGTGGGCTTTGATAACAATATGATATCACCTTGTCCCATTGTTATTTAATTGGATGATATGATAGATTTACCGTTAATAATTATCTTGCAAAATTAATGTACATTGTTTAATGTACATTAATTTTATTGCGTGAGATCACGCTTGTTACGCATATGTGTAGGCAGATACCACGGAAATCCATATACCTTGATACACATCTCTAGCTTCTTCGTCATCATATTCATATACCTACGCATACATGTTTGTTGGTTAAGGGTACCTGTTACATTTTACTTTTAAATATTTTTCTTGTATAGAATAAGGGTGACAAAGAGGCACACAGTCCACCTGATAAAAAGTGGACGCTGTGGTTTATAGACAACTATATCTATCCCCCATCAAGAATAAAAATGTAGATGTGTTATCACTGCTGAGGACTAAGATACCCCTTTCCAGTAAAAAGTATCTTCAGTTATCTACAATCACCATACAAAACACAGCAAATAATAGAGATCCTTTCCCGGTCGAGCTGACCCATTCATGCTACGACTATATAGCTGAAGCATGGCTCTACCACGTATGAAATAATGGTCGCTCATCTTCAAAAATTGCCAAGATCGGCATATGTCATAATCGACTTTTACGACACCCATACAGAACGAAATGGGGTGATGGATTATTACACTGCCACCTCGCGGGTACGCTTTCTTTTAAAACACGCCGTATCATATTTTTCACGTTGTATTTTTTGTGGCAAATAAATATTACTTTACTTTACTTAATTTTACTCGTAGTTATACAATTCCACAAAACATTTGTATTCCACCCTTCATTTGTTTAAATGAAAGAAAATATATCAGTGACTTAGTGGTTAACATCGGAATAACAGTAAAATATTACTCAAAAACCATTGCTACGTCCTGATCTGATTCAGTTCATTTGTTGATAAGTCTTAACTGGTAGTTTGAATTACGAGAGTTGATCTTACTAGTTTCGCTATTAATCATACTCCATGTCATTTTAATTTCGTTAGAAGCCGTCTTAATTTTGTCGCTCAAATGCAAAGACTTGGATCTTGTGCTCCACAGCACAGTCTTTTAATTTTTTTTTTAATATTTTTTCACATATTCCCTAAATTCAACACTAGGATTATATGACCTTTCATGGTAAAGATCATATAACCTTTGCCCTTATGGACTCCTACTGTCGCCCATTCATTTAATGCCTTCCGACTGTTCAAAGAGAATGTTTTAGAAGTAAAATTATTATTAAATTATTACAAATAAGCTTAAACAATGTTTCATTAGAGAATTAGGATAATTTTGGTATGAAAGTGATGGAAGTTTTTTCACTATGTTACTTCTAAACTTCTCCAAGCGACGTGCATTTACTGGAACAAACACAGCTTTCTCATCTACTTGCTTTTTGTGAACATAAGGTAACGAAACCAATTATCCACAGTGATTAGAACTTAATTTTTGAATTATACATTTATGCAACGGTTTATCATTTGTAAAAATGTTATCTATACATGTTGCATTAGATTGAGCAATACACGTTGGCTCTAAAAATAAATTAAAAAGACCATATGATTTAAACAATGATCTAAATTTGATATTGGTGGAGGAAGCTTCTAGGAGATTAATGTTAAAGTCTCCACATATTAAAACAGATTAATTCTGTTTATTAAGCTTAACAAAATCTTCCTCCATAATTTTTTCAAAAGTCTTTCTACTGTGTTTCGTATGGTGAGTTTAGAGAACCGGAGACCCTTTTTAATGGAAAAGAGGCATTCCATCTTAGTCCTCACGGGTGTCAACGCATCTGCATTTTGATTCGAAAACGAGGATAAATGTAGATGTCTATGGGCCACAGCAAACACTTACCATCAGGTGGACTGTGTGCTCGTTTGTCACCCTATCCTATAAAAAAAAATGTAGAACATGGGGGTCTGTAGACGCTGACAACAATGAGGTTCTCAAACAAAAAAATAACAATAACTAATAAAAAAAATTAATAATAACATTGATAATGTAATTACAATAATTATACACTCAAATAACAATGGGACAAGGTGATATCATATTATTATCAAAACTCACAATAGATAGATTTCAAACCTTTGTACAAATTACGTGAGGTTGTGTCGAGAGTCGGAGAGTTTCGCCCGCCCTTGGCCTTCTTAGGGTGTATTGATGGTGTCAATGGCACTTATGGCTTGGGTAACAATAAAGGTTTATTCACATTGGCGTTGCTTATAGTTAAGCTTCGAAAAAAAATGGAAAGTGCTGCTATGATATATATATATATATATATATATATATATATATATATATATATATATATATATATATATATATCATAATAATAATAATATAGGTACACTACCTCATATCGCCCCATGAAAGCCGTGAAAGGTGACAGCGGGAAACTTAACGGTTCGAATCCCGCACGGAACAAGTATTTGTATAGCCTGCAAATAATGGTGTAGGGTCTGGATGTTTGTCCTCGTGCAATTTATGTTTGTAAACTGCCTCCACGACACAGGAGAAAATACTAGTGTGCGGGTAACACCCCTGATTTCTACAGTGGTAGAGCCACGCGGCAGCTTTTGCTGTCGCATGGATGGGCCGACTCGAACCGGGGTGGTACCACGAACTCACAGAATACCAGCGTGAAGTAGAGGTTTACCTCTGCGTTTCGCTTGCTGAGTGCAGATGGCCGGAGGCCCTTTTTACTGGAAATGAGGCATTCCGTCTTAGTCCTCACGGGTGACAACGCATCTGCATTTTGATTCGCGCACGAGGATAGATGTAGGTGTCTATGGGCCGCAGCAACCACTTACCATCAGGTGGACTGTGTGCTCGTTTGTCACCCTTATCCTATAAAAAAAATATTTATACGTGGTAGAGACATGCTGCAGCTATATTGGTAGTATAGTTGTAGCACGAGTGGGTTGGTTCGACCGGGGCACTACCACGCTCTCACAGAATACCAACGTAAAATAGCAACTTAACACTGCTGTGTTTCGTATGGTGAGATTAGATAACCGGAGACTCTCTTTACTGAAAAAGAGGTATTTCATCAACGCATCTGCGTTTAGATTCTTAATTGAGCATAAATGTAGATGTTCTATGGGTCACAGCAACCGCTTACCATCAGGTGGACTGTGTGTTTGTTTGTCACCCTATCCTATAATAAAAAGCCACAAGAGAAACATAAAAAAAAAACATTAAGTCTCACTCGGGTTACCCGTAGGGATAGGCAGAGGCTACGGAATTCCAATTATTAGGATCCTGACACAACCCTCGCGGTTCTTTCACATCCATACCTACGCACACATGCTCGTTGGTTAAGGGTACTCTTAAATTTAGCTCATTGATATATCGCCAAGATTGGCATATCCCATAGACACATTTAAAAACACCCACGCGAAATCCGATTACAATGTGGGTCTTCAAGGTAAGAGTGAATAGGGTTTTGTTAAGTCAATGCGTTTCATCATCGTAGGCTACATCGCCACTTACCATCAGATGGGATTGTTGTTAAGCGCCGGCTTAGTATAATAAAAAAACGAAACAGGATAATGGATTTTTACGTGCTCTCTTTTAAGTTACACTACTTATATATTTTTAACATTGTATTTTTTTGTGATAATAAATTATTTTTACATTGCTTTACTTTTGTTTCAAATGCTCAAATTAACAAAACATTTGTATTCCGCCCTTGATTTGTTTGAATAAAATTAACCTACACAGCGGAAAGCCACGAAGGCAACAACACGCAAACTACGGCTTCTTGTTGGAAAAACAATTAAACTTAATGAACCAACTTGTAAAGAGATGGTGAAATATTCTTCCTAATTTTGAATTATCTCATCCTTATTTTAAATATGCCCTTTAAACAACTGCTTCGTGGTGAGTGGACGCACTTCTGCCAATAAGTCTTTTCATATTATATGATACAAAACCTACCATTTAAATTAAGTATCGCTTATTAAATAAAACTGAATTTACGGATTCTATCGCGTTTAATTAACTTATTTTTATTGATTCCCAACGTTTCGGGTGCTTTATAGCACCCATGGTCTGTATTTAGGATGGCATGTTTTTTAATTTCAATAGCCTCACGTATCATCTATTGAAATTTAAAAAAAAAACATCCTAATTTCAATAGAGAGGGAGACTGGGTACTACCACCTGCTTGGGATCCTGTAATTAATAAAATTAAAACTAAACCCAAGCATACCACTGCAAGACTTCAAGATACAATAAGTTCATTCAGCGTAGATCGAACCAAAATTATTAATTAAAAACGCTGAAGGTACTCCGGGTTAACTCTGACATCGGGACGTCAATAACCTCAGTCCCCTGTGACCATGGGTGCTGTAAAGCACCCGAAACGTCAGGAATTAATAAAAATAAGTTAATTAAACGCGATAGAATCCGTAAAAGTAGTATTATTAAATGTGTAGTGTTCGCGTGAATATAAGAAATCATTAAGTATGGCTTAGTTAGTAAAACAAAGAGAAAATGTCTAACAATACTAATAATAATACTGGCCTCCAAATTTCGGTTACAGCGGCAATTGTCAACGGAGGCTAGCCCTACGCAGGGCAGGATTATGGTACACGAGTGTATGCGTCAGCACAGTCGCACTTGTGGCGGCGCTGTCGTGGCGCCAGAAGCGAAACACATCGAAGCCTAAATCGCGCTAACAAAGAGCCGAATTAAAAGCAGTATATATACAGTAAAACTCGCTTAATACGATCACGTTTAATACGATTTCTCGTTTAATACGCCATTTTATGTCAGTCCCTGTAACTTGAGGCATGTTTTCATACATTTTTAATACGCTTAATATGATTCGTTATCCCGTCTAAAACGCCATCTGGGTCGGAAAAGTTACATTATTCCATTGATGACAATGTTGCACATGCACCCTACGAAATCTGTTCGATCGAAGATCTTATTCAAGATGTGAATAGCACCCACAAAAAAAGACCCTAAGTGATGACGATGAAGATGAAGGAGAGTCAATTCCGATTTTGTCAAACACAGAGGCATTATCAGCAGTAAACGATTTAAGGCGCTTTGTATCTTCTTTAGGGAAAAGTGAAGATGCACTGCAAAAGTTAAATTGTATTGAAAGCCTTGTAATTAATAATGCATCAAAATCTTTTTGTCAAACCAAAATAAGTGATTATTTTAAGTAATGTATAAATAATAATTAACTAGGATGTAACGTATTTAAATACATATACACGTGTACCTTTCTAACAAATTTATAAATACGCATACCTATAATTCAATACCTACACAGTATTTGTAAATAATGTATTATTTTCCATATCCCGCATAAGTCGCGATTTTGGCTGGGTCCCTTCAAAATCGTCTTAAGCGGGTTTTACTGTATAATATAATATATAGAATAGCTCCGAACTACCACTCGGAGCGTTGGCCGCTCCCCGGGCAGAACACCTTGCCCGGCGGGAGATCTCCCCTTTCCCTTCCACCGGCAACACACTCTTTATTTCCTCACTCTCATTAATCTCACATGACTGGAGTGAGATCAGGTGCAGAAACAACCTGCCTTCCGAGGCATGCGAGTGAAATACCGCCATTTTCCTGCCTCCAGGCTGCTTTCCGCAAGAATTTCTTGACAGAAAAAGTCAATGGTTGATTTCTTGGCCCGGTCTGGTGTAACCCCGGACCTCACGAACAGCATTCGTGTTCACGATTACTAGACCAACGAAAACTAGTTTACGGTGTTTAATATAAACAATATTAAACAACGAAAACTAGTTAATTAACGTTATCACATTATTTAACGGCTGCTTTCTGGAGTTTACGATAGACTTAATTTCGGTTACGAGGCACACTTGGTGATTTAATTAACATTACGTATAACGGGGTCCTTAAAACAGCTTTACTGTTTCAAAACGTACTCCAATAATGTCCTCCGTCATTAGACCAGATAAATAGTCCAGTTCTGGGCTTCGGTTTGTCTTTTTTATAGTATGGTTGACAAACGGGCACACAGTCCACCTGATGGTAAATGGATGCTCAAGCCCATGGACATCTACATTTATTCTCGATTGAAATTCAAAATGCGTTGTTACATGAGGACCAAGATAGATTAAGTTCACATTTGTACCAAATGTTTTTTGTTTGAGTGCAATAAAGAATGTTTGTCCTCGTGCAATTTATGTTCGCAAACTACATCCACGATACAAGAGAAAATCCTAGTTTAACGTTTTTATATTAAAAAATCAATAAAAAAAATCCGTTGTCTGTAAAGTCGGTTTACTGACGATAGTTGAACGTGACAACGTCATAAGAAATATTTAATATCGAAAGAATCATTATCTTTATCGCCGCAATTATCGTTGCTATAAACAATTGACACCACATTCGCTCGCACAGTCGCTCGTTCCGCGCTCTCGCTTGCACTTTAAATAGAACGCCTAGGTAACGCCGCATGAGTCATGTTTTTTCGTGCCGGCAGCCAGCTTCATCGATTTATAAGACGTTGTCACGTCAATAAATAAAAATGTATCTATCTATGCCTCATTTCCAGTAAAGAGGGTCTCAAGTGAGTTCAAATAATTTATCTCAACTCCTAATCAATTTTAAGTTTGTGGCAGCGCAGTCATAGCGTTACAAGCGTAAACGAACCGAAGAATAAATCACATCTCACTTTCAGTTTTATAATAACCTTGGCTATAAGGGTATACTGTAGAGAGTTTTGCCTTCTTCACGGAAGTGGTGAATGTCATTCGTAATGGCGGGGAACACCCAGCCTTACGGACACGTAACTGGACCGCAAATAAATACGTGATATATATAATGTGTAATAACTTCGTAAAAGGGTCAACTTAACTTTAGATACTAAAGTACCAGACCTTGAATGTTTTCTTTTTATCTAGGATAAGGGTGATATAAACGATCACACAGTCCACCTGATGGTAAGTTGTTACTACGGCACATAGACATCTACATCTATCCTCGATTACGAATCAAAATGTAGATGTCACCCGTGAGGACTAACATGGAATGCCTCATTTCCAGTAAAAGGGGTCTTCTCCTTTCCTCTTTTCATATCTTGCCATGAAATAAACATTATTTCATTTTAAATGGCGCTTCATTTCAATAGACGCTAGTAATTCATTTATTTGTATTTGTTAATCATTAATATAATATGTTTATCAATAATAATATATTACGAAAGGAACTTCGTCCCAACCGAGTGCTCCATGACACTCACGTATATTTTTTATTTTTGTTTGATATTAGTTGCGGATTAGCTGTAGCTGCTTATTGTGGTTTTTAATATTATACAAATACAAATATATATGTTGCATATGTGTAATATGTTGTATATAAACTTGCAATTGCCATTTTCACAATCGCATACATCCTTTCCCCATACGGTCGATTTAGACCAAACAAACGAATGTTCACACTATCTCTACTCTATCAAATTATTGCATGCAAACAGAGATAGCGCATTAAAAAAGTAAGAAAATAGATAGAGCAAAACGAGATAGAGCATTAACAAGATAGAACATAACGAGATAGATAATAAGATAGAGCATAAAAAGATAGAGATGTTTTCTAAGAATTATATGCGTTAATATTCTATGCATTAACGTGATTACATTTTACGTGATAGAACCACGCTGCAGCTATATTATGGTAGTCGACTTGCTCATTGGTCTAGTGGTTGCTGATCATGAGGTACCGAGTTTGAATCACGGGCCGGGTCAAAATCAGTTTTTGCGCTTTTCTGTCGAGAATTCTCAGTAGCTGCCTGGAGTCAGGAAGTTGGCGGTGCTTCACCTCCGTGCCTTAGATAGCACGTAAAACTGTTGGTCCTGCGGCTGATCTCTCACCGATCGTGTCGCATAACCGTCCTATCAGACTATGAGAGTAAAGGAATAGAGACTTTAACCGGAGACCCATTTTACTGGAAAAGAGGAATTCCATCTTAGTCCTCACGACTGACGACGCATCTGCATTTTGATTCTTTATTGAAGATAAATGTAGATGTCTATGGGTCACCGCAACCACTTATCATTAGGTGGACTGTGTGCTCGTTTGTTACCCTATCCTATAAAAAAAGAGAGTGCACTTGTGCTCGGCCATACACTCCGGCACTACAAACCTGTCCTGTGGTAGGCTAGTCTCCGTTGAGACTGGCTGCCGTGACCGAGTATTCAGTCTGGAGGACATTATTATATTATGGCTGTAGCGCGGATTGGTCGGTTTCACCGCGAAATGACCGCGCTCTCACATGATGCTTTTTTTGTATTGACCGTCTCCTTGTGTTATTGTGTTGCATATCTATCGTTACATCATTCATTTACTTGGTGGCAGAACTTGTTTTCTATCTAGCAGCCTGTTTGGGTGGGTGCCAACCACTCTCGTACCTATATCTACCAGCAAGTAGCAGTGCTTGCACTATTGTCTTCCCGTCTGAAGAGCGTAGACACCTAGTATAATTACAGGTTAGTATAAGCATTCCATCTATACCTTAGAGATTTTCACTTCGAATTTACTTTTTACAGTGTTAACCGGTTCAGTGCGGGGGACACGCCAGGCGTGCCATCGAATACTTTTGTGTGTGGCGTATGACACGCCAGGCGTGTCTTCTTTTTTTTAAATCGTTATAACACGCTCAAATTGCTTTTTTGGAAAATTTATCCAGAACAAAATATTCATTACTTTGCAAGTAGTTCATGCCTGCGGCTTCGTTTCTGGATATTTTGAAAAATTGAATTTTTTAGGAGTTGACAACCTTTTTTAACTTGTACATGGTGCCGTTTTTATTAACTTTATAGATTTTTAAAACATGTTGTGGAAAAATACTCTAATAAGAAACAAATGAACAAATAATAGCACTCATTGCGATCGCTCACAAACTCAAGTTGTAAACAAGTTTCTAGAAAACAACTCTCCTGTTAAAAAAAAGACAATGCCTTTATCTCTTTTGCTTATAATGGTTGAAGTGCCGACTTATTACTATAATTTGGCCGAATGGACCTACAAAGTACCATGTGCTCTTGTCATATGGTATAAGGTTTATTTTTGCTTGAAACAGTTTGAAACCGTTCATGCATAAAAAAGTTCGCTAATAAATAGTCTTTTGTCAATCTGCCGCCGTATAGCGCCGGTATTTGTTTCCTTTTGAAAACACTTGTTTTGCTATTCTTTCTAATTAGACGTTTTCGAATCGACTTTACTTTTACATTTGTATAACATTAAATAATATTTAACATTTGTAAATATTAATAAATCATAAACCTTATTTTTTCCAAAATAAGGTTCTTGATTGTTTGACATTTACAAATATTATGATAAGGTGAAAATTTAATTTAAAAAAAACCAAGGTTTTCCAGGGTGATTTAGCTGTACCCACTTATATAAATATTTTTTTATAAAACAATAAATAGTACAAAAGGTTTGTAATCTCTTCATGAAAAAAGTCACTTACTCTCAATTTCAAAGAAAACACGTAAAAAAACACCACTACAGTAGTTACCCACTAAAAACAAGTATCCTTCCATTTGTAACTTATGTTTGATGTCAAATTAACTCAATTAGGTCTAAACAAGTAAAAAAGCATAAAAAAGAACATTACTTTTACACATGGCGGATGGCACAATTGTCTGTGCCGCTCGACACGCCAGGCGTGACATGAAATATTTGTTCGCCGCCACAGCTAATAGTTGTCGAAAATCGGTGCCGCAACGAGTCGGTTAATACAAAAATTTTTGATCACTCGACCCTGTGGGCAAGTGATCAATGACACTGTGCACCTGGTGTGGCACCTATCGGGTCCATATTTAATATTCGAGTTGTTTTATGTTTGACTAGCTGTTTCCCGCGACTTCGCCCGCGTGTAATTTAGGATTTTAGTTTTGTTGCGCGGAATCCTAATTATTTTTTTTAAATATAAGTAGCTTAAGTTACTCCTTGTAACATGAGCTATCTAACAGTGAAAGTCTCGTCAAAATCGGTTCAACCGTTTCGGAGATTAGCCGGAACAAGCAAACAGACAAATAGACAGAATTTTTTTTTAATTGTGTTTTTGTTATAAGTACCTTGTGGCGGCACTGTCGTCGCGCCACAAGCTAAACACATCGAAGCCTAAATCGCGCTAACAAAGTTCCGAAATTAAAGCAGTAGATATATAAAATAGCTCCGAGCTACCACTTAGAGCGTTGGCCGCTCCCCGGGCAGAACACCTTGCCCGACGGAAGATATCCCCCTTTTCCTTCCACCTCGCCACAGTGGTGACCTCGACGTGATTTGAACACGCAACCTTCGGAAAATACAACTTCCAAAAAAACATTCGTCATCTTCCTCAAGTACCCCATTCATTCGCTCCCGAGCAGATATTGTCTGCAGTCTTCACATTCTGCAAGCCATCTGGCTTTATAAAGGTTCATCGCAGCACTGGAATAATAATGCTTCCTGTTCCTTCAAGCTACTCTCTGCGCTACAGTGTTCGGCACGGCTCTGAGCCTTACTGCTCGCTTCTGCTTCACGGCACTGTCGCAGATTACTTGCCTTCTTCTCGACTCACTGCAGACTACAGGGCAATCCCTGGCTTTTGCTTCGGCTCATCGTTCTCACCGGCATCACTTGCAAGTGCGTAGTATGGCACGCATTACACACCGGCATAACGATTGCACCAGCGTCACTTGCCCTTACGCACACATCATGCATTCCCTATCGGCATTATGGACGCACCGGTAATCGGATTGTACTATCGACCTCCGGTCTGAGCAGGGGGGTGATGTGGCGGCGCTGTCGTGGCGCCACAAGCGAAACACATCGAGTCGTAAATCGCGAAAATAAACAAAGTTCCGAAGTTAAATCAGTATATATATAGAATAACTCCGAGCTACCACTTGGAGCGTTGGCCGCTCCCCGCGCAGAACCGTATATACATTCATATGCATTTAGTAAAAAGCTGTTATTTTGACATTACAAACAGACACTTAAATTTTATTTATTTGTATAGATTTTCTCTTTATGGCACTAATCTAATATTATGTGAATATGTCGGCTTCGTAGTGCAGTAGCTTAAAGCCGCGTCTTTGGAACAAGTATTCGTATGGCTTACAAATAATTGTTATGGGTCTGGATGCTTGTCTTTGTAAAAATTATGTATGTAAACTGTCCCTACGATACTGGAGAATATCCTAGTGTGGGGATTTTTTTTAATATGAGTATTGTTAATAACTTAACCATAGCTCCATCTATCGGATGGTAGTATAACTATGAATCATAGCCTTGTCAAAATAAATATACCTATTGTGTGAATACGGTCTCAATTGTTTTAGTATTTCAAAAGTGACACGATCACTAACAGACGTACTAACAACGAAACGTTTATACATAAACATTTATTGATACGGATTTAACAGTGAGAGATTATTAACAAGAATGGATTTACTTCCGATTACCGGTATAGATATAGCAACACATTTACGGAACTGTATGAACTAAGGTCAAGTTGAGAAATACCAGCGTGTTGCATCAACTGCTTGTTATCACTTAAACTAATAGTATTTGACATTTTAATATTATTGTATTTTATTTTTTTTTTATAATTGTAACTTTATGACAGTAGTGTCCTACAACCTAATTTCGGTCGCTGTGACCGAGTCTCCGGCCGGCCGGTCTCAACGGAAACTAGCCATCTGCGCAGTACAGAATTAAAGTGCACGAGTTTTTGCGCAAGCACAAGAGCACTCGAAAAGAAATCAAACGCAGGACCGATGGCTTTACGTGTTTTCTAAGGCACGGGGGTGAAACTTGTGAACTTTATACTGCTAGTTTAAATGTCTTCACTGAAAAAACCGAATAACTGATTTCGGGCTAACCAGAGATAAGAGACAAACGAGGCTGTCAAAGTCTCAAAGTCTCTCGCTCTCCCTCTCTCTCTCTCTCTCTCTCTCTAACTCTATTAGATATTATTGATAACATATTCATTAATACAGATAAAACTAATCAAAAGTTTGTTTTGTGGCATTCCTTGGTCTATGGTCAGCAGTGACAGCAGACCTGTAAAAGGCTGTAATGACGATGATAACTCAGTAGGATATTAATATTGATATTCTAATACATAAAAAATAATTTTTATTTGTTCGTATTTTAATCACTGCCATACCGTTCATCAGATTACGGTAAAATTTAATCAACTTATTGCTTGCACTTGTGCAATAAATCATTCAACTTCAATGAAAGTGCGATCATTCCTAATTTAACAATATAACTCTTCCAAATTTAAAATGATATTTCGAAAATTATTTTTTCTGCGCGCCGGGTATCAGCTAGTTATAAATAAAAAAAATGTGCAAAAAGGATTATTCCTTTTTCGTCTGCTCCTTTGTTACCCCTGTAGTCTAAACTTGCAGACTTTGTGAGTACAATGGCATTCGTTTTTATGCTCGAAAGTGTCATTGGCTGCATTTTATGAGAACAATACCAATACAATGTTTAGAAAAACAATACGGTACCTACTTGCTTTGAGGCGCTTTCTGATGAATGTGACGAATTTCTTAATAATATGTAGATTTCTGCGGCCATTTTCTAGTTTAAAAAAATGGTTAACTTGCCCCTAAGTAATGAATTTTTATATTTATATTATGTTAAATAAAAATTATTTTACTGAATTTATCGTTTTTAATTTTAATTTATTCAAAATTCCCAGAGTTTCGGGTGCTTAAAAGTATTGTCGCGGAGTATTGAGATGTTTGAACTTTGAAGTCTTGCTGTCATAGCACGTAAACTCTAGCTACCTTAAAATTACTTCTTATTATGTGTAAAGAAATACAGGGAAGTTAGTGCATAGGGTTAAATAATATGACAGTTGATTAAAAATAATCGTAAATTAATAAAGGTGGAAAATAGGGAGAATAGTCAATTATAATAAAAATATTAAAGTCTATATACGAGTATGCCCCACAGGCCTCTCACTTCTGAAAAGGTTTTTTAGGGCAAGGAAATGTTCGTTGCGTTGTCCCAATGCATGTTGGCGGATTTTACATGTATTTTAAATGGCACTAAAAATGTATGAAATTCATGTCTCCAAATGTCAAACATTTAACTAATAAACCTAGCAAGCTAACAGCATAGCAAAGTGGCGAAGCAATCAGCTTTGTAGCGGTTTCTAACGGTTACCGTTGAGCAATCAGTTTCAAAATAGGAGGTTCAGATGCCTGGGTGATCAGTAATCGATTGCTGAAAACAGAATTTGAAAATTCGAAACCGTTCTCGAGATAATCGTGGGACAGACGGACAGACGGACAGATGGACAGACGGACAGACGGACAGACATCGTGAAATCAATAAGTGACTTCGCAAGCTTCGCCACTTAATAATGTAATATTAAATGGGGAGGAACTGAGTATTATCTAGATCTTTTTTGAGTATATCTATATCACCGTTTTTCCTGGAATAACACTAGAAACTTCAATGGAGCCCCCATATATCAAAATTAGCAAGCAGACTTAGTTCTGCAGCTTATTGTGGTGTAAAAAAGATTAGAAATCTTTCCAGTGTTGAAACAACTAGACTTGTTTACTTTAGCTATTTCCATAGTATAATGTCGTATGGTATTTTGCTATGGGAACACGTGACTGACACTGAAATTATATTTGTTTTACTGAAGAGGGCCATTAGACCAATCTATGATTTAAAATCTAAATAATCGCTCCGACAAAAATTTAAGGAAAATAATATATTAACTTTGACCTCTCAATACATTTATGAAAATGTAATGTACGTACACAAAAATGAAAGTAGCTATATAAAAATAAGTGATTTTCATTCTGTAAAAACAAGGAACAGACACAACTTAGTAGTAGGTACCAGTTACTCGACTCACCGAGTCAGTAATTCATTCTTGGGGCTATGTATACGCTTTTACAAAAAATTCCCGGAAAATATACAAAATTTGTTAAAGAATTTATGGATGATAATAACCCCTGGGAATGAACTGATCGCTACCAAGCTATTTCTAATTTGTTTTGTGTGGCTAACTGTATAATACATGATATTATATGATTGTAAGCTGTTATTTGAAAGAAAAGTCTCGCTGCGTTTCTTGCTGGTTCTTCCCAGGATAGAGGTTTTTTTTCAAACCTCTGGTAATTAAACAAAAGAGTGATTTTCAATAAGTTTTATTTATAATCCATATTGAATAAAGTTTCTGTTTCTGTTTATATTATAACCAGTAAGACACAATAAATAGTCGCGGATACAGTTCCTTTAGGAACTTCTCCACACGTGGACCCCACAGACTGATAGTGTCTTTAGCAAATGGAAAAATGCACCACTCAATCAGTGCAGTCTCCTCTGATACCGCCCTGACTCTAAACGTGGTACCTCGGAGAAACAGTTTGGCAAATTGTCTACGCACATAGTATCTCACACTATGGCTTTGCCTCTCTCCAAAATAATCAAAATCCTCCTGCCACCGTTTAAAAACATTCCACAAGACTCTAAAATCGGGGGAGCCCTTTGGATGATATCGTTGATAGAACCGTGACGGGACAATCTACCTGCACTTTTCTTACATAAAAAAATATAGCTTTCTTTAACTTTTAGTTTTTGCCTACACAACAAAAACTTCGCCCGAAAAATAAGTAACATGAATTGTTTTTTTTAATAATATTATTAATAATTGCCCTTGAAATTCTTTTACAAATAATTATTTTTTATTTTGTACAGTGTTCTTGAGTTCACAAGCGTGACGTACAGTAATCCAAAGTAACGTTAAACAAATTGTATTTTAATGCCGGGCGGTGTAAAATCCGATGTTTTCATAGCACTTTGCTAATTTATAAGCGTACTTTGGGTATAAAATTAAATAAATATATATGTCAATAGATATATTTTTTTTACATATGACACACATAAATAATTTATATATAGTTCTATTAAACTGAAATACACGGAACATTACCTTAGAGGACCTGAACTTGCCAACTATAATTTAAAATCAAAAATTTTGTACAACTGACTTCAATATAAATTATTAAGAATAACTCAAAAACTATTGGTTAGGCGTTAATAAATTTATATGGGACCACAAATAAAGCACCAGCTTTCAAATAAAAAAAGGATCATCAAAATCGGTTCACCCAGAAAGAAGTTATGAGGTAACACACATAAAAAGTATCTCCTTCTGTTTGAAGTCGGTAGAAAACTAAAAATTCCATGTCATCGTTTGTGAGGCAGCACTCAGGTTTATTCCCTGAGGAAGCCTTTTAGACACATACCAGTATAAAGTGGCCTAGCAGCAATCAACATCGGTGTAAACGCTTAGGTGCTTAATACGTGGTGACCTATGTTGCAGTTCTAGTAGAGATGCAAAACGAATAGCTCAGATCAATAGTCCAAACTGAAAGTTTTTGGAACTGGCCACTTGTAAACGATACGAACTCGTAAAATAACATAAATTAGCAACATTACGCTGTGTTTCGTATGGTAAGTGTAGAGAATCAAAGACCTCTTTTACTGGAACTTAGCTTCCAATATTAGAACTCAGGTTTTTTTTTTATAGGATAAGGGTGACAAACGGGCACACAGTCCACCTGATGGTAAGTGGTTGCTGCGGCCCATAGACATCTACATCTATCCTCTATTACAAATCAAAATGTAGATGCGTTGTCACCCGTGAGGACTAAGATGGAATTCCTCATTTCCAGTAAAAAGGGCCTCCTGCCACCTGCACTCACCAAGCGAAACGCAGAGGGAAACCTCTACTTCACGCTGGTATTCTGTGAGATCGTGGTACCACCCCGGTTCGAGCCGGCCCATCCGTGCGACAGCAAAAGCTGCCGCGTGGCTCTACCACTGTTAAAGGTTTACAATGCATCTATATATTGATTCTTAATCGAGGATGGGGTTACCATCAGGTGGAATTATTTGCTCGTTTGGCACACTTATTCTAGAAAGGACCAATTTCTTAACTCGATTAATGCTCTCTTGAAATTGTTGGGTTCAATTTTAAAAACTAACCACGTACAAACAAGTCCAATGGTTCAACAGTAATTAAAAAAACCCCAACTGCATGAAAAAGTTGCGTGCGAAGGTAGCTGACACCAAAGTCGCCACTCGCCAGTGTTTCTTGAGCTTAGGGAATCCAGCTGAATTTCTATAATATTTTGTACAGCCGACTTCCATATAAGCTATTAAGAATAACTTTTGAGTTACTATTGGTCTGACCTTGATCAATCATTCATATGGGAAAGAATCATCGAAATTGGTTCACGCAGTAAAAAGTTATGAGGTAACACACATAAAAAAACATACAGTCGAATTGAGTACCGTCTCCTTTTTGGAAGTCGGCAGAAAATAATTGTTACAGAAAATACTGATGATATAAATTGGTGAAATAAAAATATTAAATGAAAACTATTGGTAAATCCAATTGAGCATGCCTTCGCGTTAAAAAAATTACGTATAGCATGATTATACGGATTTTTTTAATAGTAGTTTAAATACACACAAGTTTTCACTAATAACCTTACTATACTTCCAATTTTCCAACAATTTTATGTACCGACGAAAAAGGGGAAATTCCAATCCACATTCCCAGTATATTATGACATTGTTTAAAGAGCCAGTCGACACTCCATCGCTGCACTTGGGCCTTTCCACCACACATAATAGGCAAATTGACGAATTAACCATCACAGTAATAAACATCTCGTATTTGACAATGATTCTAATGTATCCTAAAGACTGTATAGCTGATGAATCGTGTGGACTTTTCCTTAAATCACCTCAAACCTTTTTTACGTGGTAGAGCCATGTTGCAGCTATATTATGGTTGTAGTACGAATGGGTTGGCTCGACCGGGGAAGGACTACGCTCTCACAGAATACCAGCGTAAAATAGTAGCTTAATGCTGCTATATTTAGTATGGTGAGTGTAGAGAACCGGAGACCCTTTTTACTGGAAACGAGGCATTCCATCTTAGTCCTGTGGTGGCAACGCAACGGTATTTTGATTCTTAATCGAGGATAGATGTACATGTCTATGGGCCACAGCATCCACTTTCCATCAGGTAGATTGTGTGCTCGTTTTTCGCACTTATTCTATAAAAACCGACACTAATGTGATATGATAATATGTGTACAAATCAAAATAATAAAATTAACAATATTTAATAACACTGGGAACGATTTTTAAGCTGTATTGTAAGACGAAATAACGTATTGTCGATATTTCCCATAACATCCATACAATAACAATGAATGCTTTTATTGAGTTTTGACCATTTTGGCTAACAAAAGGACGGTTCGTAATTTACTTTGACACCTTTGGTACAACTTCATTAATATTTTTAAAACGTATTCTTAGGTAGTATACCGTAACGTATTATTTCGCTTATATCTAACCTAAATCAATGTGCTTAAAAAATAAACATTATTTTTTTAATTTAAAATAAATAGCCAGCCGGCAATCAATTTTATCATAAGATAACTATATTTTGTAACTAAGATCGGAACGTATATTGAGATGTGGCCATAATATAACAATTATAAAGTTAAAAAATATGTTAAGTAGTAATAAATATTTAATATTTTGTATTTAATTATTTTTTTACATAAATATACTATATTACTTACGTTTTTCATTATATATAGTTCTTGCATTTACACTCACCAGAATCACTGACATAAACAATGTTAGTTTAATAAAAGTATCCAAAATATACATCTTCATTTAGCACAGATTCTCACTTTATAATTTAATAAATAATTTGAAATATTTGAAGTTATATGTGCAATTTTCAATAACTAAAATAAAATCATGCTAATATTTACATCATATAAAAGTAAATTATGTGAATATTTAAACAATATTACACTGCAACGGTCGCTATAATACTACCGAGAGATATCTTTTAGAGACAGTTTAAAAGTGCAATTTGGGTAAGGCATAGGCGGGTGTAGAGTTGACATTGGCCGTAAAATTATTTGGGTCATACTTTGACGAATTGATTTGATTGAATTTATAAAAATACACACGTTATATACACGTACGTGACATATTACATTTAAATTAATACTTATATTAATACGTGAACATCAGAAAAATTGTTTAATGATTCTTAATATTTATCATCAAAGGAGGGGAATGAAACTTATATCAGAAACACAAACCAAAGGCCATGTACATACCATGTGTGTATGGCATTTAATAATGTGTGCGCATTATGATCACGCAAATAGGTGTATGCTGTGTAGTTGGTCGAATTTAAATGTCCAGCGATACTAGTTATAATTAAAAGGCCCTGAAGTAACTACTATTGACACAGTTGTGTTTACTACAATTCCACGACTATAAAAGCATACCATATATGTTTTATTTGATGTTGAAATTTCTTCTTAATGAAACAAATGTTACTTTTTCATTCATTAGGATATAAATTTATTTAGGAAAGAATGAAGTTCTTTTATTTTTATTTTATAATTTATTGACCGCATGTAATGAATATAAGAGCGAATACGCGGTGAAACTAGCAAATTGACGGATGAAACCACTAAATAATTAATGATTAACTAAATATTACACAGTAGTTCTGCTGCAGTTGCATTACAGGGACAAGAGTAGTGGGTCCTTGATAAAATCGCTAGAGAAAATGCATTCTCTTCTTAAAATTATGTTTTGCAACAGAGTTTAGAAGGCTCATGAGTCATGATGATGAATTTGTATGAACAGTGAGTCTTTTCTTATTCTCCTTTTGAGCTTGTAATATTTACTACCTGAAAATCTTTTCGGAAGTTTTGCATGTACATCAGCCTCTTAAGTTAGTAAAGACTATTTGTCGTAACTGCCCAGCTAGGCGGGCATAATAAAAATTGCATAGTTACTCGCGTCACACCGTACTTTCATGTCATTGGTCTAAATACTTCAGACATGGGGAAATTTACGAAGGTTTGAATATTCCACTGTGGGGTGTTCAGTTTGATCTTATGAACTTGATTGGGTGGCGGTATAGTAATATTATAATTCTTAAATATAACATAACTAAAATTTCTGGTTGCATCCCAGTGATGGATCGATAGGGATAAAACCAACACGCCTGCCAGAATTAGTGATAAATATTTTAAATCTGACATCTTAGAGTCCTTAAGAGTCCCCAGAGTTTTAGCAAAATTCTTTAACCGACAGAAAATAACAATATTTCGAGATGAATATTGCATCTATGAGATGTCATAAGATTTTTGTAATGACGTCTAATCTAAACTTTAATAAAATCAGTAATTTCTGAACTATTCTATTATAGAACATTATATATAATAATATAACTATTATTTTTCAACCTATGTTAAATGTTGCTCTACCACCGCATAGTATGAAACAGTTGCGTAAAACGCCCTAAATATAATTTAGACATAACTTCATCATCCTCATTATCATATACATGAAATATTTGGCAAATATACATTGGGTTGGCAACCGCAATTTTTTTTGAGTTGTTATCAGTTATCATATAATGCTTATTATATCCAATGTTACTTTTATTTGTCATCTCTCACGACAATCGCTGTATGATATGGGTTTGTGGATATTCTTACACCGCCACTACGCGGTTGTAAGCTAACCATTTATTTAGACATCTTAACTTATTTAAATAAAATATTTATACATTTGAACGCAATGCAAATAATTGGAAGTTATAATTGAAATCATTCAATCAATACATCACGTTTTGACCCTGTATTGCACTTTCCCTGTTTGACCCGTCCAACCTCGACCTCGATAGATTGTTATTTATCATTATTTCATACATTACAATGCATTATTACTGTAGTTATTCTAGTTAAAAAATGATTTTTGCTAGAAAGTAATAAATAAAGTCAAATTAGTGGTTTGCGCATTATTGCTTGAAAAACGAAAACTATGACAAATAGCAACGAGAAAACAATCATATTAGAAAGTATGGCAATAAAATAGGTAGGAGTAAGTTAGAAGAGTCAACAAATAAGTGACTGATGGACTTTGATACCGAAACAGTAGCGAAAATAAAATCAAATTTAAAAGGAAACCACATGTTTAAAAGAAAAAGGTAATAAAAGATTTTCACACCCTCACCAGCATTAAAGTTAAAGTTAAACTTTTACTATCAACTTATAACGTCATTACACAATTTATATGATATAAAAGCTTGTCGCGAGATTTAAGTTTCTAGTCATTTCTACTTACTCGTATTTACTTAGTTTGAAAATTTTAAAAATTAAAATCAATCAGATCCTGTTTATCTACACTGGTAAATCTCGCGACAAGCTTTTATATCATATAAATTGTGTAATGACGTTATAAGTTGATAGTAAAAGTTTTAAAGGAAAAGTTTATTTTATTCTTTTTAGCGTATTTAAATAAAAGCTTTTTTGAAAAAGATTTTTTTTTACTTTTTAGTTATTGCTGGACAGGTTTTTCAGTTTTATGATCTCATTCAACGCATCATTGTTGCAAGGTCGTTTGTGGGTTAATTTCGAACAGTCTAGTTCTTCAATAAGGAGACCTCCTAATGATTTTACCCTACTTAAGGCCACGTATGCTTGACCAGCAGCGAAGAGCTTCGAACCTAAATATACAACGCCATGGTCGACAGTACTACCCTGCATTTTGTGTACTGTGCAAGCCCAACATAATATAAATGGCAGCATTCTTCGTTCTGCAGTGCCGTGACTTTATTTTGCTGGAAATTATACAGTCTTGGGTTTAATGAGACAAACACCGTCTTTACCGAAGTCTATACGGACGGATGGTATGTCAGTATCATACATTTGTGCTCTCTGGAAGCAGGGCTATATGATTTCTGTAATATGTCCAATGGCACCATTCACCAAACCTTTGGACAGTCAAAATTTACCAACCAATACTAAAGACTCCAGAAATTCGACCTCAATATCATATTCGAGGACTCCAAAACCCCAGTACCCCAACATTTCAGACGGGTTGACATCATGTTACACCCTGATGCCACTCAGTCCTCAGCACGGTCTCACCTTGACTCGGGTGTTTGGAGGAATGCACTACTTATTTCAGCTTGAAGCTTACTTGTGCCTTACGAAACACAGTTCCAGATTTGATTTTGGAGTTACCCTCCTCCTAGATAGGTTGCAAACCAATGCTGTTGACGCCTATCTCACCAAATTACACAAGTCAAAGTTAACCAACCGATGCTACAGACTCGAACAATTCGACCTCAATATCATTATCGAGGACTACAAAAACCCCAGTACACCAAAACTTCAGACGGATTGGAGCAACCGAGTTTATGATCACCATCTTATTTTTGGTTCACTCGCATTCTTATTCTCAGCAAGTCGTTTTAATTGATACCATTGAAAAGCACAAAAACTAAGTTCCCCATCTTTAGAAGTCCGCCATGATGGATTTAGAGTGACGTCACTTTATTTTTCGAGTTATACTAAGCAAACCTTTTCATTTCACACCCCTATTGTAAGAAAGTATAAAAAACTTAGTCCGCCATCTTTAGAAATCCGTCATATAAGATTTAGAGTGACATCATTTTATTTTTCGAGTAACAATAAGCAAGCCCTTTCATTTGATTTGTAGGAGTGCATTAAAAATAACTAGTCTGCCATCTTGCGTGTTCCGCCATGTTAGAATTAGAATGACGTCACATAGCTAACCATATACTGTCATTCAAACATAACGTGTATACAAAATTTCAGCTCAATCGATTGAAAATATCTGCTTCAAAATTGAGTTGTAAGATTCCACCCGAACAAACATAGTCACATTGCAAGTTAAATAAAAGCTTGTAAAAATCCTGTTCTGTCAACACGCGATGGAAAAAAGTATCCTAAAGCTGAAAATAATACAGAAAACGAGAAAAAAACTGAAAAACTGATGCCCCTCAGAACAGTCTAAGTCATACTTGGATGGACAGGACACATAGAAAGGTACAAGAACAAGAAATGGACTTATTAAATATCAAAATGGCTTAATCCGATAGGCAATAGGCGTGTGTAATGACAGAAGTAAAGAAATTTATTAACTCATTGTAACAAAAATGGATGAAGATGGAGCATGCTTTTACTCGCGGGGCACCATACATTAAAAATAATAAAACTGAAGTATTATTGTTTTAATGTATTTACCTTATTTTATAAAAGTGTGGTAATTTAGAACTATAAAAATAATAAACTAATTTGACGCTACGACTCCATTGATTATTGTCCTATAAATCCCCGTCGATATGAAGTTATTCCCAGTCGATTGGATTAGCGCAGTGGTTGTGCTCTCAGCTTCCCTTTAATTGTGCTCCAGTGTGTCGTTTCATGGAATATATTAATGCGCCATGAAAACTAAGTGTGCAAAAAATAAAATGGTTGTTATATTTGGTAATTCTAAAAATAATTATATACATCCAGCTTTAATTTCAGAACTTATTAAATATTACCTAGTTAGTAAGGTAGTATTTTCATGTTTCCCTGAAACTATCACAACTAAGTAGGTATGCTTAACAAGTTAACGAGTAATAGTCGACCAACTTATGAAATGTACTTGGATTAGTTGAGATTTCGTTACAATTCTATAGAAAATCAACTAAAAGTAGCTGTATTATAATTGTTTTATATAAATTATTTGTAATTGTTATTTTAAACTATAATAAATAATAATTTATTGAAGAAAACGACTTAATATGCATTACTACTGAAAAGGAAACGGCTCAACATCCAACAGCTAACAACAGATTCAACAGATTCCTTGATCCTGAATCTCCTATGACACCTACGTTGGGTTCGGGTGGTCATCTAGGCGTATGTGAACCCCGTGAAGGAGTATCACACGAGAGTGTCTGCTGCTTCCTTTTCTTAAAAAAGGTTCAGACGGGGATTACGGGTCTTCCGAGGTCGCTCCGGCCCCAACGCCTTAATTCTTCAATATGTGCTACGTTAGCACAAGGTGGACTGCATATTAATATTTAAAGGTGAAGGATCCCTTGGGAATAAAACAGCAATTATCTTCAAACCGCTCCGTGAGAGAGTAATTACTTTCCCTATATGTTTTCTGTCTTGATTATATATATTACTGGTAGCTGGTCCCGATTGATTTGCATGCTACGTTATCTTCCGCATGTGTGCTTGATAGCACACAGCAGGTGTCGGGTCTCGGGGCATGCCCCCTTCACCCGGAATCTCCTCGCGGTGCATCCCTATGCACCGGTCGTGGGAGCCAATCTGGTGTTGTTGGTATGTTGCAGCGCCCCTGGGTTTGATTCCCCGGATGCTGATGTTGAAAAAATTTTTCGTCTGAAAAATGTCAGCTAATATGGCCACTCCCTGAAAAAGTGGTATAATATAGCCGATTTCCTGAAAAATCGCCTAATTCGGCCAATGCCTGAAAAAGGCGCCTAATTCGGTCTGAGGTATTCTGGTTGTCGTCTTATAGGCGGCTAATGCAGCCAGGCGTCTAAGTTGGCCTGTCAGCGGTATTGAGGGTTGTTACTCAACTCTCTAATCTCTATAGAGAGGAGTTCTCTTGGCAGAGGTCGCCCGTCCGGTGGCCGAGCATGTAAAGGTGCGATATTATGCAGGTGTTCATGTTGCCCGTTGTCGGCGCGGTTGAACATGCCGCGCGCAAGTCGGGTCACAAATTCATCGATGGTCTCCATTCTTAGGTTGGCCGCGATGACGTCATTCCGGACGTAGCGACCTGCACCGGTGATGGTCCGTAGTGATATGTTCTGCTGGACCTGTAGTCGCCGCTTCTGATGATCGCTCAGGAGCGCGTACCAGGCCGGCGCAGCGTATGTACGTTTTGATCGAATGTACATCTTGTATAGTCTCAGCTTTGTCTGAAGCGGTAACTTGGATGCCAGGACGGGACGGAGTCGGACGCCACTAGCCGCAACAGTAGAGGTACTTGTTTGAGTTTCTAATTTGTAAAGTAGTCCAGAGTGCCACACCCTGTCGAACGCCTTCTCTATGTCGAGAAAGACGCCCAACGATGTGCGGCCGCGGTTGTATTCGGCCGCAAGATAGTGCAGCACCCTGGTCAGCTGTGTTGCTGTTGAGTGGCCCCTCCTAAATCCGTGCTGTTCCGCCCGAAGTTGTACGCACGGACCGAAGCTTCTTAACAGCAATCTTTCGCACAGTTTAGCTATGTGCGGTAGCAGCGTAATCGGCCTATAATTGGCTGCTCTACGCCTGTCCTTCCCGGGTTTCGACAGAACGATCACTTTACCGATTTTCCAGTCCTCCGGGAAGTGAGATGTCTGCAGTATACCATTGTAGAGTCGACTTAGCTCTACAAGTGCTCTATTGGGCAACTGTCGGAGTGCTGCGTTGGTTATCCCGTCGTGCCCCGGCGCCTTCCTCGGTTGCAGGCGGGCTACTGTCCTCCGCAATAGGGCGGGGGATATAAACCACTCTCCTGCAAGCGGTGGTGTGGGCATCGACAGGAACTCCTGTACGCGGCTCTCCTTCCGGGTATGACGTTCCATGAACTCCGCAATTGCTGGGTTCGGCATAAATTGCTCCTCGAAGTGCTCTGCTAGGATATCCGTTCTAACTTTGGCCTCGTAACAACGCTCGCCTGCGTTGTTGCTCAGCGGGCAAACGGGTGGTCTGGTTTTAGTTAACTGCCGGTTCAGTTTTTAGAGCGACGCATCCTGCTCTTCCGCTTTCGATATGCGCCGCTCCCAGGCCTCTCCTCGGTGGGCTCGGAATGCAACCTACAGTTCATCAGTTAGTTGGTTGATTTGCATGAAAACCAGTCTATTGGGGTATCAAAAATGCTTTACTCGAAAGAGAGACGCGCCCTCTGTGCGATTTCGCAACTCAATTACATCAATTTGTACTATCACTCTCCCACGGTTTTCCCAATATCTTTATTTGTATAAGACATATACATATACATTATATTTATAAAGATAGCACAACAAAATATCTATACTATGATATACATTACATTTCGATATCACAAAAAACCTTTTATTTATTCAACAAAGTGTGCAAATTTTACAACATATGTACTAAGTTAGAATTCTTAAATATCTAACACATAAGGTTGGAACAATGTTCTTTATTTGAAAATACAAATATCTTAACTAATACAATAGTTTAATTTACATTTTTTCACACATTTTACTATTTAACACACTTTTATTTAACTAATACAATAGTTTAATTTACATTTTTTCACTAATACAATAGTTTTTCACTAATACAATTTACATTTTTTAACTAATACAATAGTTTAATTTACATTTTTGCACACATTTTACTATTTAAAACACTTTTACTTAACTAATACAATAGTTTAATTTACATTTTTTCACTAATACAATAGTTTTTCACTAATCCAGTTACATTTTTTTCACACATTTTACTATTTAAAACACTTTTACTTAACTAATACAATAGTTTAATTTACATTTTTTCACTAATACAATAGTTTTTCACTAATACAATTTACATTTTTTTCACACATTTTACTATTTAAAACACTTTTACTTAACTAATACAATAGTTTAATTTACATTTTTTCACTAATACAATAGTTTTTCACTAATCCAGTTACATTTTTTTCACACATTTTACTATTTAAAACACTTTTACTTAACTAATACAATAGTTTAATTTACATTTTTTCACTAATACAATAGTTTTTCACTAATACAATTTACATTTTTTTCACACATTTTACTATTTAAAACACTTTTACTTAACTAATACAATAGTTTAATTTACATTTTTTCACTAATACAATAGTTTTTCACTAATACAATTTACATTTTTTTCACACATTTTACTATTTAAAACACTTTTACTTAACTAATACAATAGTTTAATTTACATTTTTTCACACATTTATTTTAAAACACTTAATCAACAGGGTTCAGTTCTTCCCTAATTCAAAACACACAAACACATTAAACATTTTGTCACTATCGTACGGCTTTATCGAACATCGAACTGTTATACGGGGCTTCACGAAATGTCTTTTAAAAAAAAACTATTTAGAAATTACAACTGGATTTATTATAGAATGACACAATTTTGGAATTGAAATTGAGATGCGAGTATTTCGGATGAGAGTGTATGACGGACTGAGCGGTATTCCTAGTGTTGAAATAAGAAAGTACCGAAGCTACTAAGAGAGTGCTGACTGTGTGCTTTGAGTCAGCGGATCCCTATTAAATGGGAATCTATAACAACCCCCCCGTTGAGAGGAAACTCACCCTTTTTGAGTTTACGGCTACTCTATGCGTAGCTGTGGTTGATCGGCGTGATGATGATCTTCTGTATTTTCCTTGTTAAAATTAAAATACTCTCTGAAATATTTTCCTCTCTTAAAAAATTATATAGGTTATAATAGATATGCAAAGTGTTACAGATATAAGACTTATTATAGAGAAACTAACATTATACAAATTTGGACTTTCTAGGGTGTCTAGTCGTTTGATAATCTGATCGGAATCAGTGTTGTAAGATTTTAAATTTTCTAAATTCAAAGTTTTTACATTTATAGAAGACGTAAGGTTAACCGAAAATTTGTTAAGGTTACTTAACTTACAACAACTATCATTAATTATATTAAAATCCGAATGTATTCCGGGAACATTTATACTAGGGTAGAGCTTAGTTTCTAATTTCAGATTCTTATGGAAAGCTACGCAATCGGATGGAATTGTGAGTATGCCTGTCCCGGATAGAGTGTATTCGGTTAAATAGTAAATAGTAACACTACACTCCACCGATAACTTAGTGGGTTTGGTTTGAACAAAAATCCATTTATTGTTGTATAGTTTATGCCATATATCCAGATCACCGGAAATTAGTCTAAATGGACAGTTATCTGGGATTGATATCAAGGCTTTCGTCATAATTTCTATTTCACAGGGTACATTATTGGATACCGTAGCTACATCTACAACATCATAAAGGTAGGTATTTGTCGGGATATTTTTAAAATTATTTATGTCTTGTAGATAAACATAACTTGTTTTATCTTTGCTTAGCGCTACAAACTTTTCAGAAGGGATGATCATGGCAAAAGAGTTTGCTCTATCTTGAGCATGTGGAGTTGGCAAAGGTAAGTTCTTATATATATTATATTCTAACAAACTAACTAAAGGTAATTTTATGATAAAAATAAGCTTATTGTCTAAATAATAACATACTAAATCGGCAATGTTAATTAAAGTATGAATGTTGCTTAATTCTAGAGATATTGGAAAATCTTTGTATTTTGGCATAATTCTTAAGTTACTAATTATATCATTATACATTTGAGTTGAGTTTAGTATAGATGGATGTAAGGTGTTGGTTTTTACAAATAAAATTGAGTTTAACAAATCTTCGACTTTGAAGGACATTGTAAGTAAATTAGATAGCAAGGTATTTAAAACATTGGATAGTTTCGTTTGAAAACTGAGTATATTTAGCATTTCAGATGCATTTTTAACAGTAGAAGATAAGAGTTCAATGACGCTATTTAACTTTATTTGGTTGTCATTTAATTCCTCCAGGGATTTATTAACATTAGAAATAGCGGATTTGGAAACTAAGATATACCTTTTGATAGACTCTGCTAGCTTATTTTCGTTATTAAATACAGCGTGAATAGCTTTGTTGTAGTTTTCAGCGTCATCTTCATCCAGTGTACCGAAAATGTGTTTAAATACCGTGCCAATACCTGGGAACCAGGCAGATCTCTTGGACATACCGTTTAGAGTAATGTGGGAAATCGCATTAAAATCTCTTAAGATGTCGTTGTAAAGTGCTTCTAGGGGTTGAAACATATTTTCACATTGAGTATAATCTATGTCGGCACTCTCACGACACTGAAATTGGATTATTTTAAATACTTCATGAATGTTTTCCAAATGGTGTCGGATTGGATGTACGTTTACCGGAATAACGATGTGAAATTGATCATTAATTATCCTCAATGTACCAACTGGGTCGAAGAATATACCAGGGCTCTTGTCGATGCGTTCAATATATTGATCGTTGCCGGTTGCAAGAATAATAGCACAAAATACGGTGGTGGTTCTGTAAATAATAATTAACAGCTTAATAAGTCTAGATTGTATAATAACGTGTATATATCTATATCTATAATCTATAAACACTCACGCCTGTCACCCAGAGGGGTAGGCAGAGACTATGGACTTCCATTTGGCACGATCCTGACAGACCTCTCTCGCTTCCTCCACATCCATATACCTACGCATACACGCTCGTTGGTTAAAGGTACACTTGATTTGGCCCATTTTCAACATATCGCCAATTTGGTCGATAAACTTTCGCCTATGGCGACCCTTTCCGACTCTGCCGTTCACCTCTGCAACATAAATTTGCTTTGTCACTCTTTCCTCATTCATTCTTTCCACATGACCAAACCACCGAAGCATTCCTTTCTTAATCCTGGTCACAACATCATCTTGCAAACCACACTCTTCTCTTATTAAACAATTTCTCACTCTGTCATTCAGATTCATCCCTAACATACTCCTTAAGGATCGCATTTCTACAGCATTTATTCTACTCTCGTGCTTCTTCTGCCACACCCAACTTTCACTACCATACATTAAAGTAGGCACTAACACAGCATTGTGAATTGCCATACGTGCCTTTTTGGACACATTCTGACTTTTCACAATAGAGTGTAAAGCCCCATTCACTCTATTTCCTGCATTCACTCGTCGTTCTATATCCTTATCATATCTACCATCCCTGCTAAACACACATCCCAAATACACAAACTCATCTACTTGCTCTACCAACTCCCCTTCTATTCTTATTTCACATATCGTTTTACTTTCTTCTCTTTCAAAAACCATAACTTTCGTCTTACTTGCGTTCACTTTCATTCCCTTTTCTTTTAATGTCCTGTTCATTAATGTAACCATCATTTGCAATTCGGCTGCCGAAGACGCAAGTATGACTTGATCAACGGTGTACAAAAGGCATTTGACGGTTAACTCACCCATTCTTAACCCGCATTCTTCTACTTTCAAATTTTCCAAACAACTGTCCATAAATAGGTTGAACAGCCACGGGGAAGCCACACAGCCCTGTCTGACACCTTTATGGATGCCAAACCAGTCCGAGTAGGCCCCGTTGATCCTGACACAAGCACTAGAGTCCCTATATAGAGACTTCAATGCCTGTATCAGAACAGCGCTCAACCCAAATGAGGTCAGTGTTTGCCATAACACGTTCCTGTCCACTCTGTCATAAGCCTTTTCCAAGTCCATGAACGCACAAAAAACTTTCTGGTTTTTGGCCAAAAATTTCTCAGCAATCATGCGCATGGAAAAGACTTGATCCGTACACCCCATCCCCTTTCTAAATCCAGCTTGCACATCCCAAATTTTTTCATTAGTTTCTTCCATAACTCTTTCAATTAACACCTTAGCATACAGTTTACCCACAATGCTAAGCAAGCTGATACCACGGTAGTTTTTACAGTCCTGCTGCGACCCCTTTCCCTTATATATTGGGACTATAACAGCTTTGCACCAGTCTTCCGGTACCCGCTTCAGTTCCCAACATAAATTAAACAAGGTGTACAGCAGGCCTGCAACCACACCCTCTCCAGCCCTTAGCATTTCGAGTGATACTCTATCATATCCGGCTGCCTTACCTGCTTCTTTCTTTCATGCTTTTCATTGCTTTCACTATTTCATCTACACTTATTTCTCTACCTCTCTCCACTTCTTCCGGAATTTCCTTTTCACTTACTTCAGACGACTCTTCACTCTTAAACACGCTTTCAAAGTATTCCTTCCATCTCATTAAATTCGAAACTTCATCATTCAGCATGCAGCCATTCTCGTCTCGTATAGCATTCATTCTAGGCTGTTTTGAATTTCCCCTGGCATTTCTTACGAGCTTCCAGAACATTTTAATATTTGCCTGGAAGTTATCAGATATTCTTCTATCATTTTTATCTATTCTTTCTTGCTTTTTCCTTTCAACAACTTCTTTTACTCTCTTATTTATACGTCTAAAGTCTGCCTTTTTTCTTTCAATCTCATCATTCATACCGCCAGAATTACCAGCTTTGGTTGCTAGTAAATCTAGCCATGCCCTCTTCTTTGCTTCAACTTCCATCCGTACCTCATCATCCCACCACAAAGTATTACTTTTCTTTCATTCGTTCTCTTACTTACACCACATACTTCGGTGGCTATATCCACCAAAACTTTCTTAACATTATTCCATACATTCTTCAAGTCTAACTCATTCATACAAAATTCATTCAACACAGTTATATTTTCCCTCAGTCTGCATTTATACTTCTCTTTCACACCTTCATCTTGTAACCTCTCTATTCTTATACGCTGTAACGCAGTGGTAGACACAGATGTCCGATGCCGCCAACGCTTGAATAGACCATTAATTCGGCATAAGACCAAGTAATGATCCGTCCCTACGTTGGACCCCCGGTAAACCCTTGTATCTACCACTGCGCTCCTCATTCTTCCATCCACAATTATGAAATCTATCATGCTTCTATCATCCCCTCTTTCCCATGTATACATGTGAATCCTCTTATGGCGAAAGAAAGTGTTCGCCACAAAAAGATTCTTTTCCACACATATGGTGAGGAGGTCTTCACCATTCTCATTTATTCTTTCATCGCCAAACGCTCCTAATATCCTTTCATAACCAGACCTCTTCACTCCCACCCTTCCATTAAAATCTCCTAACATAATAATATTTTCATTTTCCTTGCACTTCGTCAACACCAGCCTTACCATGTCCCAAAACTGCTCTCGGATATAAGTGGGCTTAGACATATCTGGGGCGTAAACCCCAAGCACAAACAACTTCTTTAAGCCCACTTTCATTCGTATCCACAGCAGCCTTGGGCTTACACATTCATACTCTTTCACATATTGACCCATTCTTTCTGAAAGGATGACACCGACTCCCTGGCATGCCCGCTCGGTCTCGTCTACACCAGACCAGTAAGCGGTATACATGCCATGTGCAGTGACATCTCTTCCCTTTCGTTTCGTCTCATTCACACATAATACATCTATTCCTCTATCATTCATCATTTCGCATATTTCATCCATCTTATCATTCATTGCTCCACATACATTCAGCGTAGCCAGACGGGCCTCCGCAATCCACTTTTCGCCCCTCCAGGAGACAGGACGTGACGGGTGGCGAACCTCGTCGCCGGTTTTCCTCCCGGAGATTCTTCGCACCCCTGCCCCATTAAAGGGGCGCCGGGAACTCGGGGCCATTTCTTTGAGTTGTTGGCTCATGGTGCGACATAAGGGGTGGTAAATTTTACGCCGCTACCACACGGCGAGGAGCCGAGTCTGTCGTTTCGGCTTTGTCGCTCGTTTAGCACCACCCGGGGGACACGTGTAGGGTGGGCCTAGGGTTAGGTGGTCGAAGCCTACGGACGCGAGCGACTTATCCCCCGTGTATATAATTTAAAAAAAAAGTGTATAAATAAATTGTAAGTGTTAAAATATATGTCTTAAAACGAATGTAATTTTGATATTTAATAACTTATGTCATGAGCGTGTTTCACTTCATCGAAGTGGTGTTTAACATGGCGTCTGTTAATGAGGAGAGTAAGGGTATTATTACTGTGGACCTTGACAACTTTGTAAGGCCCCTTCCAAATGGGGGAGAGGGCTTTGCGAAGACGAAGATGATTTTTGATGTAGACGTAATCTCCTATTTTAAATTTGACCGTGCGAGAGTTTCTGTCGTAGTATGTTTTAGACCTTTCTTTTGAAATTTGTATATTTTGTTGGGTTTTCTCTCGAGAAATCTTTAATCGATGCTGAAGCATTTTAATGTAATCAGGATAGGTAACGTTACCTTTTGATTCGAAAATAGCATCGGGAATATACGGCTTATGACCAAAAAGAAGTTCGTAAGGAGTGAACTGAGTTGTTGTATGGACGTTACTGTTGTAGGCTAACATCGCTGTATAGACGTATTTGTGCCAATCGGTTTGGTTTTCGTTCACGAAGGACTTAAGATACTCTTTCAAGGTGGCATGGCTCCTTTCGAGAGCACCTTGAGTCTGGGGATGATACGGAGAGGACCATATCTGTCTTATTTTTAAAAATTCACATGTACGTTTGAAAAGGTCAGCCGTGAAATTTGTTCCTTGATCGGTAATTATGGATTTAGGGATCCCAAATTGCGAAATGAAATGAACTAAAGCTTCGCATGTTTCTTCTGCGGTGACGTTGGAAATTGGATAGGCTGTAGAAAATTTGGTTAGATCATCATGGAGAGTGAGTATAAATCGGAGTTTGTGAAAACCCGCTTCGGGTAAGGGGCCTACTATGTCTAGGCTTATTTTCTCAAATGGCCGAGTAGAAGTGGTTGTGATTTGCATAGGAGACCGGTTAATCTTGCTTAACGGTTTATTTGTTTGGCAAAGTTTGCAATTTTGTATATACCTCTCTATATCTGCGCGCATATTTTTCCAATAATAACGTTCTTTAATTCTATTATACATTTTGTTTGATCCTAAGTGACCGGCTATTTGTATATCGTGATTTTCTTTCAGAATTTTCGATATCTCTGTTGGTACAGGGTATATTATGGAGTTATGATGTATATTTATTGTTATATTTGTATTGTTATATAAATACATAAGCATGCCGTATATTTTGACAAGCGAATGTTGTTCGAACAGGTTCTTAAAATCAGAAATTGCGATTTCACTAATATTACCTGAAAGTATAGTGTCGTCCCTGGCCGCTTTTAAGGTTTTGAAGATTTCGGGATAAGAGCAGTCATCAAAATAATATACTTTTGGGAAGAGAAGGTAATAAATTTTGCCCTTTGACTCTATCCTTTTAAATGAGTGAAGTTCTCGTTCTTCGTTTAAGACCTTTGTGTCACTTAAACCGGAAAGAATATCCTCAAGGTAGGGATTTGATTCGTCAAAATCGATAGATACGGGAACTAGGATTGTTTTGCAGTTGCTTTTTAAAAGGCTCTCATTATATTCTTTTATGTAAGTATTAAATGACTCATCCTTTTTAGAAAATGTTTTAAGGAATGTAGAGTAATCGTCGTTGCAATGGGCCGGGTTGTTTTCAGAGTCTTTATTTGATTCGTTACAGGAATTTTGTGGGGAATTTGCGTCTAATGGAATTGAATCAGCGTGTTCGGGATTCAACAGTTCTGATGGACTGAGATTCAAGTCACCCAGTTCAATAAGTTCTTCGAGAATGTCTGAAGGAAGTTCAGGATCTTGAGTAGTTTGAGGTTCTTTGTGGGAGGTGGAAGGTTGCGGATCTGAGATAGTATCGTTTTGTATAACCGGATTAACAGGGAAACGGGATAATGCGTCTGCGTTACTGTTAATTTTCCCCTTTTTGTATTCGACCTCGTAGTCGAACTCTTCTAATTTTAGCCTCCACCTTACTAGTTTTGACCCCGGGTCTTTGCAGTTAAATAACCACTTAAGTGGGCGGTGGTCGGTAATAATTTTAAAACGACGGCCATAAAGGTATGGCCTAAATACTTTAGTACCGAAAAGAATTGCTAAGCATTCCTTTTCTGTTATACTGTAGTTACACTCGGCTTTATTTAAAGTTCTTGAAGCATAAGCGACAGGTCTATCATTCCCTATAGGACCTTGTGATAATATGGCCGAAATAGCAAAATTTGACGCATCACAAGTCAGCACGAAAGGCTCTGTGAAGTCTGGGTAGGCTAATATTGGAGCAGTAGTCAAACAATTTTTTAGAGTTTCGAAGGCTAGTTGTTGCTCATTTTGCCAATCGAAAGGAACATTTTTTTTCAGAAGGTTTGTAAGAGGTTTTGCAATTTTGGATAGATTTGGTATAAATCTTTGATAGTATGACACTAATCCCATGAAAGATTTGATATCTTTTGGACATCGAGGTTGGGGAAGTTGTTGAACAGCTTTGGTTTTCTCTGGATTTGGCTTTACCCCGTTGGTAATGATATGACCAAGATATGATACTTCCTTTCGGAGAAATTCGCACTTATCTGGTTGGAGCTTAAGATTGAAGTGTCGGAGTCTGTCAAAGACGTTGGAAAGATTATTTATGTGTGTTTGAAGGTCATATGAGTAAATAACGATATCATCTAGGTAGACGAAGCACTGGAGTTCTTGTAGGCCAGATAGGGCAGTGTTCATCAACCTTTGGAATGTTGAAGGGGGTTCTTTAGGCCAAAAGGCATCCTTGTGAATTCAAAGTGTCCTTGCGGTACAGAGAAGGCAGTTTTAGGAGCGTCCTTTTCGGACATTCTTATCTGGTGGAAACCGGAAGCAAGATCTAAAGTGCTAAAATATTTACATTTCCCTAATTGATCAAGAATTTCTGTTATGTTGGGTATCGGATAGGAATCTCCTATAGTGATGTCGTTTAGACGGCGGTAATCTATGACTACGCGCCATTTACGTTGCCCGGATGCATCGATTTTCTTTGGAACTATCCAAATTGGTGATGACCAGGGTGATGTCGAGGGTTTGATGATGCCATCGTCAAGCATTTTATTTATTTGGCGTTCTACTTCTTGTTTATGAATGTCAGGGAAGCGGTAAGACTTAGTGTTGATTGGTATGGAAGACGAAGTAGGAATTTCGTGTTGCAAGACGTTTGTGTTGGTTAATTTGTCGCCAGGCAGATGAAAGATATCGGAGTAAGTACAGCAAAGATCGCATAGTGCTTCTTTCTCTTCTTTGTTTAGGTGTGACAATCTTGAGAGATTTAGAGTTTGATCGGTGCGAGTAAGGACGTTATTTCGTGAACCGTCTGAAGAAGTATAAAAGATTTGATGATTATATTTATTTTCCAAAGGTTGTAGCGTTCGTTTTAGGTCGGAATCGACGATTAATTCGCTTTCGGAAGTATTTACAACGGAGATATTAATTCTTGAATTTGATTTCACCTTTACGATGCAGTTAACTATTAGGAGCGAGTCTACGGGGTTCTGATCGAGAACAATTCCTTCTTTAATGTCCGGATTTCTTACACAACACTCTATGATAGTTTCACATCGAGGTGCAATAGTATAGACTGGTTTAGTGAAACAAAGCTCTATTTCATCTTTATTTACTTTTAAGGTGTTGTTATCATAATTAATTTTGCAATTTAATTTGATAAGGAAGTCGCTACCGATGATTCCATCATACGGCAAATCAAACGCTGGAAGTACGTAGAAGTTATGTTGGTAGGAACAAAATTCAATTGGGATGTGACCAAGGGATGAAACAGAGCCCTTTCCTATACCATTAATTTCTATAGTATTGTTGTTTATTTCAGGCATCTTTTCTACAGCAGAATCTTTAATAATGCTGATAGCTGCGCCGGTATCGACGAGCAAGGATAAGGATTTCGACGAGACAGAAGTTTGAACTTTTATAAAAGGTAAGTATTTTTTTGATGGATTTGTAGAGATGTTCTATATTTTATTGCATACCTTAAGCGAAAGCGCAAGGTGTGTTCTACTATCGCCTAAAAATTAAGATTCCAACATTTTATCGAATAAAATCGTATCTAGCAATCATATTATACATATAAATGATATAAAAAGCACATTGTTAGAAAGATAAATGATTGTTGAACTTATTAATATTTTTTTAAAATCGATTAATTGCTATTTTTAAATAAAAAAAGGGTTTTAGTGGCTTATGGTGTGGATTTATCATGTCCCTGTGGCTTGTAAACACAATAACTTTTGAAAATATTAATTGTTTAACTCAATCTATTTTTTAATCTCTTCATCGATCATGTGGGAAGCCACTGAATGTAAATGGCAGTGTAGTTTTGTTTTGTTTAGCTATAATTAATTTTTTTCGGCTCCAAAATGGCGAAATTTTCGTTGATTTGTGAGCCTCGTATACAAATTAATTCTGTAAATGGGAAGCTACAGCCACAGAGTAGTAATGAGTAGTTTAGTTTGGCTCACAGAGTACATTATATATAGGGAATAATGTAAAATAAATAAATTATACTGAAAATTTAATTACAAATTTGTTTTGTAACAAAATAGTAAGTTAGCAAGGTTCGATTGTATTTTAAACTATTCATTAATTTGTTTGATTCTAAATTGGCCTAGCATGGCTAAATTTAAAAAAGCGACATCTACTGCAACATGGACAAACTGTTATGACATAATAATACCTCTAAGAAAAATTATAGTATGGACTGTTATGCCACTGGTTTGGCTTCAGTCTTGCTGCAGTCACCTTCGTAAGTGGACATTGTATCGGTTGTTTGCAGCGGCTCAAAAAGATCGCTGTACAAATACACAATATTCGAATAACCAAATTTCTTAAATACTTAATTATAATAATAATAAGATATTTTTTATTACAATATTTAAAAGCACAGAATAAATAATAGTAGTACGTACTAAAAGCAAGTAGTATAATTTTTTTTTTGTCATGGGTGACATTTTCATGGTTTTCGAGGGTGTTGAAACCGATAGGGTTGTCGAAATGTAAATCCAAGATGGCGGCCGCAATAGGTATCAATTTTTTCATCATGGGTGTCCTTTTTATGGTTTTCGAGGGTGCTGAAGCCGATAGTGCTGTCGAAATGTAAATCCAAGGTGGTGGCTGCAATAGGTATAAATTTTTTCATCATGAGTGTCATTTTCATGGTTTTCGAGGGTGTTGAAGCTGATAGTGCTGTCGAAATGTAAATACAAGATGGCGGCTGAATTAGGTACCAATTTTTTCATCATGGGTGTCATTTTCATGGTTTTCGAGGGTGTTGAAGCCGATAGTGTTTTCGAAATGTAAATCCAAGATGGCGGCTGCAAAATATAGCAATTTTTTCATCTTGGGTGTCATTTTCATGGTTTTCGAGGGTGTTGAAGCCGATAGTGCTGTCGAAATGTAAATCCAAGATGGCGGCTGCAACAGGTATCAATTTTTTCATCATGGGTGTCATTTTGATGGTTTTCGAGGGTGTTGAAGCCGATAGTGCTGTCGAAATGTAAATCCAAGATGGCGGCTGCAATAGATATTAATTTTTTCATCTTGGGTGTCATTTTCATGGTTTTCGATAGAGTTGAAGCCGATAGTGCTGTCTAAATGTAAATCCAAGATGGCGGCTGCAAAAGGTATCAATTTTTTCATCATGGGTGTCATTTTCATGGTTTTCGAGAGAATTGAAGCCGATAGGGTTGTCGAAATGTATATCCAAGGTGGCGGCTGCAATGGGTATTAATTTTTTCATCATGGGTGTCATTTTCATGAGTTTCGAGGGTGTTGAAGCCGATAGTGCTGTCGAAATGTAAATCCAAGATGGCAGCTGAAGTAGGTACCAATTTTTTCATCATGGGTGTCATTTTGATGGTTTTCGAGGGTGTTGAAGCCGATAGTGCTGTCGAAATGTAAATCCAAGATGGCGGCTGCAATAGATATTAATTTTTTCATCTTGGGTGTCATTTTCATGGTTTTCGATAGAGTTGAAGCCGATAGTGCTGTCTAAATGTAAATCCAAGATGGCGGCTGCAAAAGGTATCAATTTTTTTTTAATATTGTTTTCTTTCTTTTCAGATGCAGGGGACGAAGTACTCTTCGATATGACGCCGTTGATAGGCTGTTTGGTAATTAAAGTAGAATTATTAACTTTCAATCTGTCAGTTTGGGGCTGGATACCCTGTCGGTTAGATTGAGTTGGAATGGGAATAGATGCAGGAGACGAAATACTCTTCGATATAACGCCGTTGATAAGCTGTTTGATAATTGAAGTAGAATTATTAACTTTCAATCTGTCAGTTTGGGGCTGGATACCCTGTCGGTTAGATTGAGTTGGAATGGGAATAGATGCAGGAGACGAAATACTCTTCGATATAACGCCGTTGATAAGCTGTTTGATAATTGAAGTAGAATTATTAACTTTCAATCTGTCAGTTTGGGGCTGGATACCCTGTCGGTTAGATTGAGTTGGAATGGGAATAGATGCAGGAGACGAAATACTCTTCGATATGACGCCGTTGATAGGCTGTTTGATAATTGAAGTAGCATTATTAACTTTCAATCTGTCGGTTTGGGGCTGGATACCCTGTCGGTTAGATTGAGTTAGAACGGGAATAGAAAATGAGTGAAATGCTGTGTTATGATTGGCAATGGGGTAAGTATCGGCTTCACTATTTAGTCTTCCCGTATACTACTGGACGGGAAATCCTCCGCGTTTAAATGATGGTTAGTGTTATCGATATTTTGATCGTCTGCAATAGCAGCATTGATATGCTGGTTACGATTCGGGAAAATGTGAGGCGGTGGACCATTATTATTGTAGTTATTGCGATTAACATTATTATTACTATAATTGTTTTGAACGTTACCAAATCGTCGTCGATTATTAGCTTCGCGTTTGCGGCATATTTCTAATGTATGACCGGGTATTTTACAGTATCGGCACACTGGGTAATCGGTTCTGAACATAGAGGAAGACCCAGCTGAATTATTAAAAGGCCTCTCTCGCGTGGTTGTTTGGTTTTGTTGGAAATTACGACTAGTAAAGCGTCTTTGGTTTGAATCCTGGGTATTTGTTTAACTAAGGTGGCGTCGAGTCACCTGGAATATTTTTTCTTCAGACACGGCAAAATTAATAGCATCATTGAGCGTATCGGGATCGCGGCATCGAACTACTGTTGATAGACGAGGGTGTGTAACGCTAAGTCCTGCATTGCCGCGAGACGGCCTGCCAGTTCACCCTTTTTCCTTGTAGGTATTGATATATTTATTTCCGTTAACAATTTAGACAAACACGTCTCTATTCGCAGGGCGTACTGGTTGACCGTTTCGTTATTGGATTGACGACATTCTTGTAGGTCTGAGAGCAGTGCAGCGTAATGTTTTCTGTCACCGAATTGGGATTTAAGAAAGTCTTCTAACTGTGACCAAGATTCAAATATTTTAATCGAGCAAGCACTTTCAGCGCGTCCTTCTTATTGACTAAGTATGTATTTTAAAAGGATATCCCGTTGTTGATCTGACGCGAGGTTCATAGCATTACTACAGTTATTAATAAATGGCATTAATTTTTCTCGGTTGCCATCAAACTTACTTATAAATTTACAAAGAATATTGAGATCGATGCTTGGTGTCCAAATAACTGGTGTAGGTTCGTCTTTAGGCATTGCGACGGACGAGGATTAGTCAAAACAAAGATAAGCTACTCAGCGTTTCGCGTGGGAGTGGTAGCGATAAGGCGTTGCACTGGTCTCGAATACAAGCAATAGCACACAATTTAAATATAATGTTTAAAAGACACTTGACATACAATTGATTATGTTAAAATGAATAAATGATAGTATAACTGGAATATGAATTAATTTGTATTTATATATTTTTTTTATTGTTTAAATAAATTAGGTTATATATTTTGTAAAGTTTATAAAACATTCAGTATTATTCACAACATTTAAGACTGTATCATTATAATATTCCTATAAAACTGGAGCGGACTTACGGGAATATGTCGGGTTTATGTACTTGTATTTTTATCAGGATTCAGGAACACGGCGACCGCGTAGAAAACAGCGGAAGTGCGCAGCACTGTTGACTTCGTAGACTCGGTTTGCGGATGATGAGCAGATGCTGGGCGGTATTCTTCTTCTACTCCCTTTTCTTCTTTTTTCTTTCAGTTGTATGACTTCTAGCATAAATTTTTCATGTGGCCAGGCGGATATCGTTTTCGGAAGTTCAGCGAAGAGACGAGTTTTAAGCGGTAAGTATTTATAGGTGATCCCTATAAATACTTACCGCTCAGAACACAGAACGTTCTAGTAATTGCACAATTGAGTCCTCAGAGGCACCAAGGATTTTTTATAGATCCCTTCATCGTTGCCACCAATGTTATACGGGGCTTCACGAAACATCTTTAAAAAAAAACTATTTAGAAATTACAACTGGATTTATTATAGAATGACACAATTTTGGAATTGAAATTGAGAGACGAGTATTTCGGATGAGAGTGTATGACGGACTGAGCGGTATTCCTGGTGTTGAAATAAGAAAGTACCGAAGCTACTAAGAGAGTGCTGACTGTGTGCTTTGAGTCAGCGGATCCCTATTAAATGGGAATCTATAACAGAACGAAACGACTTCCGTCAGAGCCGGGGTCCGCCACCCCCTGTTCGGACGGCCGTTAGACAACTCATCTACGTCTACTATTTATTCTGTGTCTGCGTGTACTGTACACTGTCGTAGGAGTCATCGTTACGCAAGTAACGATGCAGTGTAAGTAATATAAATTCACCTATTTTTAGCCGAGACCAGTGACGCTGTAATAGCTAAAAGCCTAAAAGACTAACAGCATTAACATCATTACAAACCAGAGTACGGCTTTACAAAAAGTTTGGTTTCACTAAAAAATGCTCTACTAAACAGGCTTAAGTGACTACTTTGCGACAATTTTAAAAGTAGAAAATATATTATTTTTATATAATATATATAATAATACGAATAATTTCGAACGAGGTTATAAAGCCCATTTTATTGTCCTTACCGTCAAAGCCTTGTTTTTATTATATTTTTAGGAATAATTTTACCTGGTGTGACGCTTCATAATTATAATTAATAAATAATAATTAAATTCATTATAAAGACATTTAAAAATGTCATACAAATTATATTTTAATCAATTAAAATGCAATATTAAGTATAAAGTTCAAATACGTTCATTTGGAATATTGAATATTATAGTATTCTTCTTCTTAAAGTGCCATCTTCTTTCGAAGGTCGGCGATCATGAAGGCAACTTGAATCTTTGATGCCGCGGCTCTGAATAAGGAACGGGTGCTCTTTCCAAACCATTGGCGTAGGTTTTTCAGCCAAGATGTTCTTCTTCGACCCACACTTCGTTTTCCTTGGATCTTGCCCTATATGATAAGTTGTAGTAAATCAAATTTTCGGTTTCTCATTATGTGGCCGAGATATTCAAGCTTTCTTTTCTTTACTAAATATACAACTTCTGGGTTTTTCTTTATGCGTCTTAGCACGGTTGCGTTTTTTATTTTGTCTCTCCAGGATATCCTTAACATTCTTCTGTATACCCACATTTCGAAGGCTTCAATCTTCTTACAGCTCGAGTCTGTGAGGGTCCATGCTTCAACGCCATACAAAAGAATGGAGAAAACATAACATCGTGCTAATCGTACTCGTATCTGGATGTTCAGTTTTTTATTGCACAGAAGTGATTTTAGCTTAAAGAAAGCATTACGGGCTTGTTCTATGCGGCACCTTATTTCAAGACTGTGGTCTCCCGTATCATCAACCCAGCATCCCAAATATTTGTATTTGCTAACTTATTGTAGAGGCTGTCCATTACATTGTAGAGAAGGGTTAGCAGGTGGTGTTTTACAAACTGTCATATATTTGGTTTTCCTGGTGTTTAGTTATTATATTATATATATTATTATAGTATAGTTAACGCATAAATTGTCTCTAAAATCTCTAAATTAATTAAAATTCTGTTTAAAATATTCAAAATGTATTAAATCATGCAAATACAAGTCGATTATATTGCAATAATAAAGATAAATAACATTTGTAATATAATAGTAAAAATGGATCAAAATTTTCTAAGTTGATGAAGGTGTTCTTGTAATGTTCCCTTATAAGGGGGCGTTACCGGAGACGAATATTTTATACAAGGTTGTACATATATATGGGGTGGTCGGCTGACCGACTGCTAATAGTAAGGTTGCACAATGACTAGTCCTATATTAGGGCCTTATGATAGTAAGGTCTAACGAACCAAAGCATTAATATAGAAGGTCTCTATGATGCATAAGCATTATGATAGCAGAGTTATGACTTGAAGTCCCATATTTTTTTTTTTTTTTTATAGGAGAGGGGGCAAACGGGCATGCGGCTCACCTGATGGTAAGTAACTACCACCGCCCATGAACAACTGCAACACCAGGGGAATCGCAGATAAGTTGCCGGCCTTTTAAAAAGGAGTAGGCTCTTTTCTTGAAGGTCCCTAAGTCGTATCGGTCCGGAAAAATCGCTGGTGGTAATCGATTCCACAAGGAAGTTGTGCGAGGGAGAAAACTTCTTCTGAATCGCACAGTGGTGGACCGCCAATCATTTAGATGATATGGATGGTATCGCAAGTTCTGTCGCGATGTGCGATGGTGTAATTGAGCGGCTGGAATTAGTCCGAACAATTCCTCAGAGCACTCCCCGTGGTAGATGCGATAAAATACGCAAAGAGATGTAACCTCTCTACGCAGTGCCAGTGAGTCAAGCCGATCGGAAAGAACTCGGTCGTCGACGATTCGAACCGCTCTGCGCTGGATGCGGTCAAGTGGAAGGAGCTGGCACTGGGGGGCCCCTGCCCAGAGATGGGAACAGTATTCCATGTGAGGCCGAACCTGCGCCTTGTAAAGTTGTAAGCGGTGTGCCCGCATGAAATACTGTCCCGCTCTGCTGAGCACGCCAAGCTTTTTAGAGGCCAATTTGGCCTTCTCTTCCAACTGACCACGAAACTGCACGTCACTCGATATGTCGACACCGAGGATTCCGATACTGGCTGAGGCAACAAGGGGAGTGCCTTGAAACTGAGGAGATACGACAAAGGGAATCTTTTTAGCAGTAAACGCGCAAACTTGTGTCTTCTGGGGATTGAACTGGACTAGATTTAGTCGCCCCCAGTCTGAGACTTTGTTCAACAAAGTCTCGACTTCAGACACAAGTTTGTTCCGGTACTCGGCGACGTTTTCCCGAGAAATATTGGCACGGCCGGTGTATAAAGCATCACCAGTGCTGTCGTCTGCATAGCAATGAATGTTACTGGTTTGCAACATATCATTGATATGCAGAAGAAACAGCGTTGGTGATAGCACGCAGCCTTGTGGAACACCAGCGTTAATGGGCTTGTAATTGGAGCATGCACCGTCTACTACGACCTTGATGCTCCGATCTGCAAGAAAGCTGGTGATCCAATTGCACAATTTCTCGGGAAGCCCATAGGAAGGCAGCTTCGAAAGAAGCGCTTTATGCCAATACCCGATCGAAAGCCTTCGCTATGTCCAAACTAACGGCCACCACCTCCCCCTTGGACTCCACTGCCTCCGCCACCACTCCGGGTGCACCAAAGCTGTCTTCCATGAGTCCGGGGCTACGCCTAGGGAGTAGGAGTACCGAAAAAAACGCGTTTTAAACCGGTGCCAACTCCGGAGCACACGTCTTCAGCACAATAGGTGGGACTCCATCAGGCCCACTTGACTTGTTGACGTCCAGGGAGAGGAGTGCCTTACGCACCAAGCGCTGTGTAAACAGCACTTCCCGCATGGAGCACTCACACCGCGGGATGTTTGGCGGTGTGTTCTCCCCGTCATCTAGAGTCGAGTTGGAAGCAAAAAGAGAGCCTAGCAGACCGGCTTTCTCCTTTGCGTCATGGGCCAGTGAATCGTCCACCCTGTGCAGAGATGGGAGAGATGGCTGACAGAAGTTCCCTTGGACAGCCTTGGCGAGAGACCAGAATGCACGTGTTTCCAAAGGGAGGCGAACTAGTTTCTCGCCAATTCTGCCGATGTGCTCTGACTTTGCCTTGGCAATGACACTTTTGAAGGACCTGGAGGCGGAATTGTACTTCTTTTTAAGAGCGCTGGTCTTTACATCCCGGGACGTTGATGCGTCAGCCCAGGCCTGGTAGCACTCCTGCTTATAGCGTGATGCTAGTTTACAGGAGCGACCAAACCATGGCTGGGATCTGCCTCCGATGGGCACCACAGAGGATGGAATAAAAAGTTCCATACCCTGAAGTACCACATCAGCAACAGAATCGGCAACAACACTGGGATCTTCCGGCGAGAAGCAAACCCGCCCCCAAGGGTAGGATGCAAAAAAAGACCGCATCCCGTCCCAATCGGCTGACCTATAGTGCCAAACACGGCGGCAAGCTGCAGATCGCAACTGCGATTGGAGCGTGAGTGGCACCGTACTCCGGATCAGACAATGGTCCGAAGAGCCCAGTGGGGCATCGACGGAGACCTGATATCCGTCCGGATGAGATGTCAGCAGAAGGTCCAACAGGGAAGGTACATGATCCTCCACATCTGGGATCCGCGTATGAATAAGACATACAATAGTATGGTCTATGCAATAAAGCAAATATGTGGAAGGTCTCAAATATGTAAAAGCATTATATTGAAAGAAATGGGACTTGAAAAGGATTATTATAGTGGCGTGTAGGTTGCTTCGCAGCCTCCGAGACCGAGGTAAACTTGGACTCGCTAACCGATGTGTCCTAGACATATCATCTTAGTGCCGGTGGTAAGCGGGTTTGTTGTAGCAATACGACTTGCCCTTAGACATCGCACACCCCTACCGTTTGTGGGCGGCGTCTTAGCGCATAACGTTATGATACGTCGGCTATCTTTCGGATTAGGGTGAGTGTGTTTGGTAGTACTTTTAAGTGCAGCAAGCATACTCAACTCCATGTCTTAGTGCAATAGCGCTATGATACGTGGAGTATGGGTTACTGACGTCTTAGTATCGTGCTATTATGATACGTTGGTGGTATTTTTAGTTAACAACATTAACAATTTTGTTACCAAAGTCGATAGGGATCGACTTTGGTAATAAAATTGTGGGTGTGTTGTGAGGGGGCGCCATCCGTATGATAGTTGCATTGATGCTTACTGCTACTTGCAGTGTTGCGTCTTGTGATGGATCTGCGGGTTTGCTGCACCTGATTTGACGCATCTTGTGGTTCTGGTCGATGGAGGTATGCGGGTGGTAATGTCTGCTGGGACTGTATGGGGGACCTTGGGATGATGTAAGCCCGACGATAGTCTTATTGATGCTTGTTGCGTTCTGAAGCATTGCGTTTCTGCGATGGTTGTTTGGCGGGTCGCTGTTCTTTATTTTTGCTTATTTGCTTATTTTTAACAGTGGCCACGCGGCAGCTTTTGCTGTCGCACGGATAGGCCGGCTCGAACCGGGGTGGTACCACGACCTCACAGAAAACCAGCGTGAAGTAGAGGTTTACCTCTGCGTTTCGCTTGGTGAGTGCAGGTGGCCGGAGGCCCTTTTTACTGGAAATGAGGCATTCCATCTTAGTCCTCACGGGTGACAATGCATCTACATTTTTATTTGTAATAGAGGATAGATGTAGATGTCTATGGGCCGCAGCAACCACTTACCATCAGATGGACTGTGTGCTCTTTTGTCAGTCTTAACCTATAAAAAAAATTCTCAATGGCGCGCTCCCTGCGTCTTGGTTTGACTCACAACCTAAGTAGCTTTGCCCAAGTCGGGTCCCTTCATTGCGGGGCTGCAGACTGTCTGACCTTCATAATGTTTTATATAACAACATAAAAATATATCTCTATAAAGTTCCCACCTTTGAAAGATTGAAGGCAACTTCTTGGTGGGTGAGACAAACATGTACGAAAAATGCATATACTTAATCAACGTCAGTGATACAAACCCTTTCTGATGGCGAATTATTACTATTATCTTATAACTGCCTATTGGCTATATCTGCCATTGTATTGGTTGGTGGAGCATATGTGTCGATCTCAAGCGGGTGGTAGCTGGAGGGAAAATCTGAGGAGGCTCTCAAGGCTGCGGCCGAAAGCCACGCAATGTGGGACCCCATTCCCTTGAGGTGAGCGGTAGACTCATGACACGCTCTGCGACCGATTGGCTGTGCCGACCATGCAGTTGGTGGTGATGCCTTACACTTACATCACGTCTGCAGGAACGGCGGTCTGGCAGGTGGTGGCGCTCACGAAGGGCTTTTTATGGCCAGTGTGCCTGTTGTTGCCTAACCCGTGTGACGTACATTCACCGTGGCTGGATTTAATCGTATTCTGTATGGCGTTTACAGGCATTGACATGCGCGACTTCGGTCGATGTTTGTGCTTACGCTTTTTTCAAAATGTGCGAGAGCGAAGGAGAGAGAGGGAAGTCGTTACACTGGCTTTCGAACGAAGTAATTATTGTTTAACCGACTTCAAGGAAAAAAGTGGGGTTCTCAATACCACTGTACTTTTTTATGTGTGATACCTCAGAACTTTTTTCTAAGTGAACCGATTTTGAAGATTCTTTAGGTGGTTAAAGCTGGTGCTTCGCATGTGGTCCCATAGGATTTTTATCAAAATCTGACCAGTAGTTTTTGAGTTATCCTTAATAGTGCGTATTTAATTGACTTCAACTACATTAATGATGTTCTCATTTAATTTATATTGAAGATGGTGGTACAATTTTTTTTTAATTTTACCACTTGTTAGGTATTACAGTTTGTTATTCTGAAGATCGTTTGTTCTTCAAAATAGTCTCAATGATAATTAAAAGAATGAGGCGTTACTTTGCGGAAATCCATAATATTATTATTAACATATTTAATAGTCTCAGTGGCTCAATGTTATAAATTTTATTTCAGGCACACCAAAAAAAAAAAGATAGAAAAAATAAACTTAATAAATTACTTATATTTTTTTATACTTATCTATGAAGATCTTTTAACTATTATCGTAATACTTGCAGGGAAGCGTTCTTTCGACTGTGTTTGTTATCATATTATTAATGTGGCTTTATTTAGATTTAAGACAATTGTCAAAGACTAGATATTTTACCAATTTTTCAATTTCTTAGAAAAACATATCCAAGTTTTTCAGATAAAATATAGCTTATATATCACTCCTGGCATTGCTTGTTATTTGTTCAAGTTTCAAAGTTCACAATCGGTTCATTCCGAAGATAAGCCTAGACAGACACACAATTTAAAAAAAAATGGTTATTTATATTTTAATTGTGTGTCTTAATATCTTTATTTTATATTCGACAGCTTACAGGTAATATAGAAATATAATAACATAATCCGAGTAGTCCATTCGACTCTCAAGCTCCTAATAGATTAAATCTATTTCCTGCTGTTCCGCTGTTTCCCCTCTCAAACTAGTGAGGAACAGTTGCGTCACTAACCGGAAGTAAACCTCGTCAACTACATAAATAAAATTAATTATTAAAAAGTTTTGGAATACTACAACTAAACATTTTATTATCAATATCTTGAATTACCTACTTATTTTTAATGAAATTATGTTTACGGGAATAATTCTTTTTAAATCGGATTTTAGTAATTAATTTTCCTCATAAACTTCAAAAGTAGAGTGTTGCTAACTGTAATAAATAATTTCCTAAACAAACACCCGAACCCGAAATCATGACATGTGCAAATAACTTCCTCGGCTTAATAAAAACAGTCATTTCGATTCATAGTAGTATAGATTAAAGAATACATAACTGATAATAACCACTGGGAATGTCATGAATGCTATAATTCATAATTGTACTTCACAATATTGTAAATAATTACAAAAAAATGTTTTCAAAATTCCGCTGGGTTTTTGTCCGATCTTCCCAGGCCAGAGATTTACCTGAACCAGTGTTAAATGTTATCTATGTTGAATAAAAATAAATTTCACAGTACGCGAGCAACCCCGGTTCAAACCCCGCCGGCACCAATGAAATTGCTAACTGCAATTTTAAGTGCTGATTTACCACGTGCTCGGCGGCGCAGGGAAAGATCGTGAGGAAACCTGCATGTTTGGGAAATAAAAAAATATTTCTTAGACATATGAAGTCCGCCAACACGCATTGGGACAGCGTGGCGGACATTTCCTTGCCCAAAAACCCTCTTAGAATTGAGAGGAAGCCTGTACCCAGCAGTGGGACGTATATAAGCTGTTAATTTTACTTAACTTTTACGTACACTTGATCTGTCTTGTTCTTCTACTAAATGGGTGAACACCTTTCATGCCTGGGAAGTCCATCTTTCGATTTGGTACCATTCTCCTACATATTTCTACCTTCAAAGCCTCAAACAGCAGTACATACTACTACATTCACTACTGTCTTTTGTTTGATTAGCAAGAGAGCCACTATATAATAGCTACAGACGTTCCAACTAAGTCTTCAGGAGTCAATAGTAGTGACTCCTGAGGATACAACTAGTTAATGATTTTTTTATGTTTCCGCGAACACTACACATTTAAATAAAACTAGTCCCGTTTTTATATGCTGCACAAAATTAGATTACTTGCTTACCCTTTAAGTGCTTATCATAATTTTATAAACACGAGTCACTCATTGCAGCTTATATAATTAATATGCTGTACTAAAAAATTTACAGCCGTCCAGAATGTCAAAAATTACCGATTGATTTAATAATGTTTCCTACCCATGGTTTGCTGACCAATTTATCTATTTCTGCTCCTAGATTACATTTCTCTGCTGACAAAAACAATATTTTATGTCATGAATAATATTATGTTAACCCTTTAAATAACAGCCAAAAGTAAATTACTCCAGACCAAACAGGAAACATTTCAAGAGAAACCAAGCCAAAACCATGCTCAACTTATTGTAAGAATTAAGACCTTGATAAAAAGAAAGAAAGATTATACAATGAGAACGTTTCAAGAAGTCGAATATGGTTTTTGTGTCACTTGAAATGTAGCGCTCCATCTCTCTGTTTTTTGTTGGTCTGAGGTGGATTAGGGCGATTGCAGTAGGTATCACGTGTAACTCATTCTTTTCTCCGGTCTAGACGTAATAAGGAGATTTATGTTGCTATTATCGGAAACTATGACATCTTTAATTTATTTCTTATATCATCCATCATAAATAAAACATCATGAAAGGACCAAGTAAAATATTTACAGCGCCATCTAAATTACTAAGCTTTAACTATTTCAAAAGAACTTTAGCGTGGTAAGTTTTCTTTACTACAGAGATATGAGAATTTTAAAATGATAGTTCATTACCACGATAGATGACGCTACCAACTGAATATAAAAGCGTTTGGCATACCTAGATATTTTACAAAAATAATTTATTGATTTTTCTTCATTAACATTTTATTAATTTGATCTATTAATAAGTATTAATAATTGAAAGTCAGCTTTTCACCTAACAGAAGGTTAAGACCGTTACAAATTATTATCATTGTAATTGACCACGCGTAAAGTAGAGTGAATATTATGTAATTTTTAATCACATTTTATTTTTGAAAATTAAAGAGCTTACTTAAAAAAACATCTGTGCTATAGACGGCTGCTTCGTTTACCCATTACACCGTGGTTTTTACTTGTGTAGTACAGAACACCAAATGATCTAAGAGTTGCAGATGAGAAAATGTTGCCCCCTGGATTTATAAAAATAAAGCTATATTAATAAAAGTCTGTAATTCTGTATCATAATATAGCTGCAGCTTGGTGGGCCACGCTGCAGCTATATTATGGTTGTTGGTTGTAGCACGAATGTGTCGGCTCGACCGTGTGGTCCTACACCACAGAATCATAGACCACCCTCTCACAGAATACCGACGTAAAATAGCAGCTTAATGCTGCTGTGTAGAGAATATTTAGGATACTTAAAATACCCAACAGACAAATACCCAACGTTTGGACAAAAATTGGTCACTAATAGAGGTTCTCAAATCAACGGATCTCAGCAACGGAACTAACGAAAAGACTTCAATACCTGCGTACCTTTGCGTCACATAATACGGTTACGAAACTTCTTCACTTACAAAGTACCACAGAGATATTCTAGAACACTTTCAAGGAGTTATGGAGAGTAGCATAATTAGGAATCAAAAAACAAGATAGAAAACGAAATACATTTAGATTTAAGACAAGAGTTATGGATTTAATCCTTAAGGTAGATCAACTAAAATAAAGATGAATTGGTTACGAAGTACCCAAGAAAAGTAGAGCAAATTTTTAATAGATTGGTATTCTAGAGATGGCAAAAAAATAGGATTATACATGGTAGAGCCAAGCTACACATGTCGGCTCGACCGGGATAGGACCACGCTCTCACAGAATACCAGCGTAAAATAGCAGTTTAATGCGTTTGGTGAGTGTAGAGAACCGGAAACCCTTTTTACTGGAAACGAGGCATTTCATCTTTGTCCTCACGGGTCACAGCGCATCAGCATTTTATTCGCAAACGAGGATAGATATACATGTCTATGGGCCACAGCAACCACTTACCATCAGGTAGACTGTGCGCTCGTTTGTCACCTTTATCCTATAAAAAAAGGAAGAAAATGAAAAAGATGAGAACATAATCTTAAACTTACAGTAAGTCATGTTTGGAGAAGATTCGTAAGAATCAGAAAGCAATCGAATTTTTTACAGGAGCCCTTTTTTCAAGAGACTCTGAACTCGGAGATATTATGTTGTAAAACTGAAATTAAAAATGTTGTCCAGGATAAAGGACTTATTTTATTGATTGAATAAGAAGTCTAAAAGCGAGAAATGGAACTGTTACACAAGCGACAATTTTTACTATCGACTGCAATATATATATATTTTGATTCTAAATAGACTTTTAGCCATGTAGTGGCGGCGTACATTCTAGTACCCCTAAAGGTTTCGATTGACAATGAACTGGCTCCGTGAGAGTAGGTACTTTTATCCGGTGCATTTATTAACCGCCGACAAAAACAGAGGGATGTTATATGTTTGTAGTGTGTATCTGTGTATCTATGTATATTTGTATCTGTGTGTCTGTGTGTCTGTCCGTGGAATAATAGCTCCTGAACGGATAAACCAATTTTGATTAAGTTTTTCTTTTGCTTGAAAGGTGTCTCAATCGAGATTATTCTTAGATGTGTTTCAAGAAAATCTGTTCAACCGTTTGCACTCATGACTCATCAGCTCTTTATGTTTTGTGGCTTTTTTAATTTTAGTTATTTGAAAAGCAGTTAATAGTATCTACACATACACACATTTTATTACACACACCAAGTCAATTCATGCCGGCACACCGCTTGCAACTTTACAAGGCGCAGGTTCGGCCTCACATCGAATATTGTTCCCATTTCCGGGCAGGGGCTCCCCAGTGGCAGCTCCTTCCACTTGACCGTATCCAGCGTAGAGCGGTTCGGATTGTCGACGACCGAGTTCTTTCCGATCGGCTCGATACACTGGCACTGCGTAGTGATGTTGCATCTCTTTATCGCATCTCATCCTATTTTATCGCATCTATCACGGGGAGTGCTCTGAGGAATTGTTCGGACTAATTCCAGCTGCTAAATTTCACCATCACATATCGCGACAAAACTCGCGATACCATCCATACCATCTGGATGATTGGCGGACTTTCCGGACCGATACGACTTAGACCTTCAAGAAAAGAGCCTACTCCTTTTTAAAAGGCCGGCAACGCATCTGCGATTCCCCTGGTGTTGTGGTTGTTCATGGGCGGCGGTAGTCACTTACCATCAGGTGAGCCGCATGCTCGTTTGCCCCCTCTCCTATAAAAAACAGGTATCAAGTCAATAAAAAACTGCGGTTGGTAAGCGTAGCAAATATGACACCTACCCTCCCTACGAAGCAGACTGTGGGGGAGGCCTATGTTCAGCAGTGGACTTTAATAGTATGATATGAAGATGATGATGACGAAAGGATAAATGTAGATGTCTATTATAGGCCACAGCACTTAACACACGTTTAGCATCAGGCGGACTGTTTGTTTGTTATCCTTACTTCTATAGAAGCTTAACTTCTACCGTTTTACCGTTTATTGATGTTATCAACTGCGACAAAAAAGAGAAAAGGAAATAAGAAAAAAATACCCAATAACGTAAAATAATAAAATAATACTTTCAGGTTTAACATTTTAATATGCCTACTTACAAATAAATTAACTTTAAACACATAAATATATTATATAACATAAATCACATAATTTATTCACATTTTTATTCATGTATTAATTATGGCAATGCAAAAAAATCGACACAAAAAATTGTGGGAATTATATAAAAATGTTTTACAATCATCTCAAAATGGTTGACATTTTGTTAGTAGGGCTGCCAAAGTTTTATATGAATTAAAGTATTTTCCAGGTCCTGTAAGTGTATAAAAATAAAGTATATATTTAGTATTACGTTTAGTGATTAAATTATATTGTACAATTTTTTTGTTATCCCGAATAAAGATAAAAAAGTAAATAGTGAAAAAAAATGTTTCAAATTCAAAATGTAATCTGGTACCTACTGCATCGTTTGCATCCGCCCGGCAAGAGCACAGTAATTAAAGAGTTAGTTCTATAAACTGTGCCAAGGTACCAAGGGTGACGATTAAGGCATCTCCATAATAAGGCAACGCAAGAGGCTCATGCAGCAGTGGACTTTTAGAGACTGATGAAGAAGATGATGTTACAAACATAGAAAAAAAAAGTAAAAGTTATTTTGCAGCATTGAGCCTTTACTAACATCGTTTCGTCATAGTCAGTTATTAACATATAGTAGTTTCACGTAATACACTTCTTTTAGAATTACCGTAATCGGACTCTTTACCGCGTATTGGCGGTGTAAGAATATCCACTACGGATGTACACTATCATCTCGTGGGTATGGTATGAAGCGACAGAGAGAAACAAATCAGGAGATGGGCAGCAAATTTATTATTTCATAAATTTAGCCACCTGCATCCATCGACTTTCTGCATGTCTTACCAGGTCGTCACTGCATCTCGTGGAGGGTCGATGGATGCAGGTGGCTCAGGACCGTGATTTGTGGCATTCCTTGGGGGAGGCCTATGTTCAGCAGTGGACATGTGAATGGTTGTAATGATGATAAATTTAGCGTCTTCCTAATAACGACTACAAAAAACTGCGGTTCGCAACCCTCGCAAATATCCCTCTCTATGGGGCAATCTGTGGGGGAGGCCTATGTTCAGCAGTGAACTTTGATAGGTTGTAACGGTAACGGGAGGGGACTCTTGATATAATAGGATACTGTAATAAATAGTAGACAGTGTTTACAACTGTATTTGTAACGTAGTAACTACTCGTTCTCCTATAATGGACGGAATTAGACATGTGTACGAAAATATTATAAGTAAGGATTATGAGAGAGGATTGATACACAAAACGCTTTTTAAAAAGAGATTTCTTTACCAAGTAATTTTTTTAATGACAAATTAAAGTAAAAATACATTTTTTCTACCGACTTCAAAAAGGAGGAGCTACCTACTCAATTCGACTGTATGTTTTATGTGTATTTCAATATTCGTGGTCGAGCTATGCTGCAGCTATATTAATAGTATAGTTTTAGCACGAATGGGTCGGCTCGATCGGGGAAAGACCACGCTCTCACAGAATATCAGCGTAAAATAGCAGCTTAACACTGCTGTGTTTCGTATGGTGAGTGTAGAGAACCGGATACCCTTTTTACTGGAGAATAGGCATTCCATCTTAGTCCTCACGGGTGAAAACGCATATTTATTTTGATACGCAAACGAGGATAGATGTAGATGTCTATGGGCCACAGCAACCACTTACCATCAGGTGGACTGTGTGCTCGTTTGTCACCCTATCCTATAAAAAAAAAACTTTGTTCTATGTGAAACGATTTCGATGATTCTTCTTTTATTTGAAAGCTGATGCTTCTTATGTGGTCCCATATAAATTTAATCAGGGTCTGAGTAACAGTTTTTGAGTTATCCTTAATAATATATATTGAAGTCGGTTGTACACATTTATTAATTTTAAATTATATAAATCACTTTACACTTACTCGTAATAAAAGTTTTTTAATAGAATATAATTTACTCCAGACCGAATTTCGGTCGCGGCGGCTAGTCTCAACTACTAGGAGAATAACCATCTGCGCAAGACAGGGTTATAGTTCCCAGGTGCAGCGCAAGCACAGGTGCACTCTCTATTCCCTCACTCTCATAGTCCGATGGGACGGTAACCCGACTCGGCCGAAGAGACTAGGCGCAAGAACAACGCCTTTCCGACGGGATTTCACGGGAATGAAACACCGCTTACTTCCTGACCCCGGATTGCTACTGAAAATTTCTTGGCCGAAAAACACTAACTGATTTTGGTCCGACCTGGGATTCGACCTTAGAACCTCATAATCAGGAACCATGTGTACGACCACTAGACCAACGCGACAGTAATAGAATATACAATAATAAAAAAAAATTTCGTTCGACAAAATAAACGTAAAATTCAGCCTATACCTAAATATCTCACAGAAGATAGCAACTTTTCGATCCATTTTCGCCCTGGTTACACGTTGTCCCAACGCGTGTTGGGTGACGACTCCACATCATGATGTTGTAGCCGGTGGAAAGAAAAGGGGAGATTTACCGCCGGGCACTTTGTTCTGACCGGGGAACGGCGAACGCTCCGAGTGGTAGTTCGGAGCTATTCTATAATATATACTGCTTTAACTTCCGAACTTTGTTAGCGCAATTTAGGCTTCGATTTGTTTCGCTTGTAGCGCGACGACAGCGCCGCCACAATGTCATCGAAATATTTCTCAGATATTAAAGTTTTTTCACTATGCCTTCCTTCGTCGCCGAGCACGTAATAAATCGGTACTTACATAATAATATTAGTAGATTAACTAATGTGCCAATTTTTTGTTTAAAAAAATAGTAGATGTGTTGTCTGCCTATATTATATTAATATTCCCTTTAACTACTCCAGGTGTGCTAAAAATGATTGTGTTAGGAATGGTTCCCGACGGTAGTCGAATGGCGGATTTGAGTTTTACGTGGTAGAGCTATGCTGCAGCTATATTTCTGGTATATTTGTAACACGAATGGGTCGGCTCGACCGGGCAAGGACTACGCTCTCACAGAATACCAGCGTAAAATAGCAGCTAAATGCTGCTGTGTTTCGTATGGTGAGTGTAGAGAACCGGAGACCCTTTTTACTGGAAACGAGGTATTCCATCTTAGTCCTCACGGGTGACAACGAATCTGCATTTTGATTCATAATCGAGGATAAATGTAGATGCCTATGGGCTACAGCAACTACTTACCATCAGGTGGACTGTGTGCTCGTTTGTCACCCTTATCCTATAAAAAACTTTAAGACTTTTTGAGTTCGCGGTTCGCACCCCATTGTTAGGCCACTATTAATTCACACTTGCATTGTTATTAACATTAAATTTGTGTGTCGGCGGAAATGTAACTCGTAAATACAAAGAAAAGTAAATTTTATCCAATTCCTGAACTAACACGTTGTTTAGGCAAATTAAATCCTATTTGACATAGGATTTTATTGGATGCTCCAAAACAGTCTTCAATAAACATATAAATAGATAAATTTGCTAGGTACTTAATCTAATATAATATAATATTTACAAAGGAGTGTTACAAAACGAAATATTCAAAAATCTACACAGTTTTCTTAATTTCTAAACAGAATTTCGTAATTATTGCTATTAAATAATTTTCATTAATATTTATAAAAGTAATTAATTTTTACATTTAACAAACAGTACGATCACCATAAATTAACAAATGATCCACTATGATTTGAGACGAGTGTACAATAATTGGAAAATATTAAATTATTATCCTACGTGGCAGTAGGCAGTTTCTGGTGAAATTATTACATGGAAAAAACTGCATTTCAGTAGCAACCGTGACAGGGGATAAAATAATATAAATACCTGCGTTTATCACATCTCATTTAATTTTTGTTTCTTACCATATATTTTACTATTAATTTTGTAAGGAATGCAAGTCATTCCACGGAGCCACAGGGCGGAACCGTTTTAGGAACTATTTTATTTATGATTACCTAATTGCGAAACAATCTATTATGTGTGGGTGTGTGATGTACAATTCGGCGAGATTGTCCGTCTTAACGTTGTATTATAATATTCGATGTTTCTTTTTTAAGTCTGTATTGCCGTATATTTAAATTACCTACACTAAAATTATAATCTAAAACAACTAATTATCACAGCGCATACACTTATAACATAAATAAATACATTCGGTTTATAATTTATACCGTTCGATGTCCAAAAACGTCTATGGTGTATTTTAGGTTCACAGTTTTCGTGTTTGTCTTCTGTCAAACACATTGCATATGCCATTAAATGTGGAACTAAAGTTTGCTCATAACTTGATGTAAAAAGGTGTTGCCAGGGTCCAAGGGCGAAAACGGCCACATCCTCACCACCATGAGTCTCGGAGTCTAAAGGCACCAAGCTTGGGTAGGAAAAGTTTAATGCTCCTGAAATTTTAAAATAGCAAAGTTGACAATTGTACTTTCATTGCAAGGCAATAAACAAAAAATAAGAAAACTTAAAAATATCCTGGTTACAATAACTCGCGAAAAGATTGTACAAAACTACAATTACTTACCATTTTTAAATTCATCCTTCAACGTGACATCAATTCTTCCATTACTTCCGATAGATGTCGCTTTTCCGTTTGCGTAACTAATCGCAGTGTACGATTTCCCATCGTCTCCTTTAGCGGTGTCAACAGATCCCAATATATCATTGCCTCTGGAAGGATAACCAGCCACCGTCATTGTATGAGCGTGGTCGGCACTAACAACTATCAATGTGTCTTCTTCGTTAGTTAGGCTTCTGGCTTTCTTGACTGCTTTAGCATATTCAATTGTTTCATCTAAAGCCAAGCGCGCGTAGCTGTCGTGGTGAGCGTGGTCAATTCTGCCACCTTTAAACACAAGATTACATAATTTTAAGAGTTGGTAAAATATTATTTTAAATTTTTAATTACTAAGTATAACAAATTATCAGTTATGCGTACGGCTGCATCTAAAATTTCTGGGATAATGAGTCGCTACAATTCAATGTTACAAAGTACGAATTAACTCGAAGGGGAAAGTAGCATGCCTCTTGAAATATATCAGGATGTTAAACAAAATTCTATGTTTGAACCTAACTATTGACGTGAACTCCTTTGTCATCATTACAGCCCTTCACAAGTTCACCGCTGAACATAGGCCTTCCCAATGAATGCCACAAAGCTCGGTCCCGAGCCACCTGCATGCATCGACCGACCGGGTGCCGCCCTACACTTTGCCTACCGGTACAAGGCTGTCCTTCGAGAACCTTTCTTCCTCATCGGTTGTCGGTTCTTCGAGCTATATAGCCGGCCCATAGCCACTTCAGCTTACAAATCCGTCGGGATATGTCGGTCACTCTGGTTCTACTGCGGAATGCGGATCGGAAGTCATAATTATTCTAAACTTTCCGTCTTTAAATATGACAAAGATTTTGTAATATTAAGTGTGTTGTTTAAACAGAATTTAGAAGGCCAAGTTAAATTAGAAACTTATTTTATAGAGTTGAGAGATTGAAAAGAAAATGATTCGTGTCTGCCATCTGACATTAATTTTGCCTTTAACGATTAATTGTTTATTGTTCTATTTTTATTCATGAAAGAAAACTAATTATGCCTTTTTAATAAAAAAAAATATGAGATATTCATTACGTAATTAACTAACTAATAATTTCTTCTTGATATATGTGCGAAAAAAAATTACTAACGTACGAACGTAGGCATACGCACACAAAAAAGGATCGGACGCTATAGATCACAAATATATTTTGTTTAAAATTATAATTTGTACTTTTAATTAACTGAATATAGGTATACTAACAATTATTATTTTAAGCGTATCGCACAATACCTACAGCCCTTAACAACTTCACTGCTGAAAACAGGCTTCCCTGTACGATTGCCACAAAGCTCGGTCCAGAGCCACCTGTATCCATCAACTCCCGAACAGTTGTCGTCCGAATGCCACTTTAGCTTACTAATCCGTTGGGCTATATCGGTTATTCTGTTTGTGAGTTTAAAGTTACTAAGCTTAAGTGGTTTTTTTTTTTTTTTTTTTTTTTTTTTTTATTAGGAAACTCAACAGCATATTTTTAACAATCATACTTAAAATACATATTAACACACTTAGCCAATAACAGAGTTTCACAACATGCTGAATAACACTTACAAAGCAGAGAGGTAAAATTGTAACTTAATACATATTATCTAAATACATAATATTTTACACACGATTGCAGTATATGGTTCTATATTATGTGATTTGTATACATTTATGTTTAGATTTAAATTTAAATTTAAATTGACAGCTTTTAATAAAATTAATAAAACAACAAAAATAAAATGATATTCACTGAATAAAATAGAATAAATAATATAAATACATAAAATAAATATGTTACATGTTATTTTGTATACCTTATAGTTCTATTATAACTAATATAACGACATGATTTCCAAATTGATATTTTTACAGTATTGTGATAATACAGATGGAGTTATAGAATAGATGTACATTATGTGACAGTTACTGCTTCTTAGACAGCTTCAGGATAAGTTTGTGTTTAAAGTTAGACTTAGAAAAATTTAAAATATCAACATTACTATATTTACTATTATAAATTTTGGGTAGACGAGTCATGACAGCGTTCATACCGTATTTGGTACGATGTTTAGGTACATTGAAAAGTGGGGTCTTTCTAGTACGGTACTTAGGAGTGCAGAACTGGATACCTGCGAGAAGATTAGGACTATAAATGTTACTGTGAAGGATATCATGCAAAAAGCACATATCAAGTAATTCTCGTCTAGATTCCAGCGACAAGAGACCGTATTTAATACACTCCTCATTATAAGTTTCACAACGACGCATGCCGGTTTTGTAATTGAGGTGCTTTATGAAGAGTTTTTGTATTCTTTCCAATCTGTTTATATACAAAGCATATTGCGGCGACCATATGGAGCTACCATATTCTAGAATACTGCGACAATATGCGTAGTAGATAGATCTGAGACTGTTTATGTTTTTAAAAGGTTTACAAGTCCTCATAATGAACCCCAGATTGCGATATGATTTGTTTACGATATGGTTGACATGCTCAGAAAACATCATTTTAGAATCAAGGAAAACTCCTAAATCCTTTACTATCTCAGTCCGTCTTATGCCTTCATTTTTAAAGTGATACGGAAAAACAATTTTATTTTTCTTTCGGCTAAAACTGATACATTGACATTTACTTATATTTACTGTTATATTGTTTCGGACATAATATGAGTGTAAGTTATCCAAGTCACGTTGAATTAGTTCACAATCTTTAATCGAACTAATTCAACGTGACTTGGATAACTTACACTCATATTATGTCCGAAACAATATAACAGTAAATATAAGTAAATGTCAATGTATCAGTTTTAGCCGAAAGAAAAATAAAATTGTTTTTCGATAATTTAATTATTTACCCAAATACTACTATTATATAGGTCGCAGGCTTTCCGCTTAATTTTTACGCGAACGAAGTCGCAGGTAAAAGCTAATATTCTAATAAGGACCACTTTATTGCATGAAAAATATGCAGCGATAATTATTTCAAGCTTATTTTGCTGACTACTTTTGACTGGCTGCGTCAAATTCACGCGATTAAATAGTAATTTAAAGTTATTTTTATGACTAACATTTCATAGTTATCGCGACGTTAATCTTATTTAAAGCAGTTTCGCTTTGGGATTGAGAATTAAACTATGCGTTTTACTGATTTTACACGGTAATTAAACAGAAGTTGTTCCTAAAATCATTACAAATTGCGGCCCGCTAATTATTTTTGCATTAAGAAATACAAAAAGTCGCAAGTCTCGTACCACAAAACACTGTACATTGGGCGAAAAGCGACGCCCGTCACACAGATTGCGATAATTCAGCGACAGTCGCTACTTCGAGACGTTTTCATAATATATATCAACTCTCGCCGAACAGATTTTATTGGTCAAATAGTCAAACGCAACATGTCGAAGTCTCGTGTTGTCTTAGTCACTTTGACTTAAAGTGATAGAGATAGCACGAGACTTAAGGGCGTCTTAAAATTGATCAGCGTTTGAGTATTTGGGCAAATGTTTACTAATACAGAATAGACACATTATAAGTATTTAGTAACAAGTGAAACTTAACTAAAAAATAATTTTAGAGCCTATATAAGTCCCACTTGTAAGCACAGGCCTTATTCTGAGCATTTTTAATATTTACGGAATATAACTGTATGACTTAAAAACACAATACAATGAAATATATACGAGTAACTCAGCGGTTAAAAGCCCACCACAAATTTCATAGTACGCGGGCAATCCGAGTTTGATCCCCGCCGATAACATTAATTAACTTTTTGAATTATCAATTTCATTGGTGCCTGCGGAGTTTGAACCATGGTATCACCCGTGCTGTATAATTTACAGCGAACGCTTAGACACTGATCTCCTACGGCTCTTCAATAATATTTTTAAGGCCTCTGTCTTTTTTTTTCTTTAATTTGTTATGACCGTCAGACCAAAATTTCGATCATGGCGGTCAATCAAAACGATGATTAGCCATCTGCGCAAGCAAATCAAAAAGGAAAGCACTCCGACACGACCAGAGAGAAATTAGGTGCTAGTACCTAAGTAGTAGTACTAACGGTTTTGTCTCCAAGTTAGAACTGAGAATTTCTTGTCATGGTCAAAACCCAATAACTGCGTAACTTAACTTTGGCCCGACACGGAATTCAAACACGGGACCTCTTGTTGAGCAGTCGCGTCTAGTACCACTACACTAACGAGACATTCAAAGCGTCACAGCGGTGATCAATAATCGCCACGCGACAGCGATATAGTCATTATAGAGAATGTATTTTTTAAATGTAATTCCTTTTCAACAGACTTCAACAAGGAGGAGGTTTACAATTCGTCGGAATCTATTTTTTCACCTATTACTCGCATACACCTGAACCAATTTGGAAAATTCTTTTTTGTTTCAAACGGTTTACTTCCCAGATGGTCCCATTTAAATATTATTGAAATCGGTGGCGCTGTTTAAAAAAAATAACAATAAATTATATTTATATTGAAGTCGGTTGTACAATTTTTTTTATTTTACCACTTGTAGATAGCGTAAGCTTAAGTACACTCACCTTCAACAAAGAGGAAATACCCCTTCGCGCTTCTATTGAGCATCTTGATAGCAACCTCGACCATTTCCTCTAGAGTTGGCTGATTGTTGGCCTTTAAGTGGTACTCCATGTGATCGTCGTGGAACAGGCCGAGTAAGTACTCTGGTAGGTCGTCGGAGCTGAAAATCTGGAATAATAAAACAATTTTAAAACCACCCGCTTGGGATCTTTTTTTAAATACGTACTCGTAGTAGAAACACTATTAAAAAAATCTCTTTAACCACTTCAATAAAGCTTAAAGTGCTTGTGTTAGGAGTAGCCCACGACAGTAGTTGAATTCTGGATCCAGCCCACAAATGTTTTAGGTTTGCTACGTGATAACGCAATCGCAATTACACGCAGACGTTAGAGGATCTGCCCAGTAGAGTATCTTGGTGATTGCTCTAATTCAACATTGAGATAATTTAATTCGTACAACAGACATACCTATGACAACGACTTCCCGTTAGTGAAAAACTTGTCGCATCGCTTCAACTCGACTCTACGCTAATGTGAATTGAGCTTATAATTAAACTCAAAGAACTATGTAAAAAAAGTTTTAAAACGATTTTGGTAGGGGAAAAAGTTATGGGTTCGCGTCACCGATGACCTCGACATACTCGTGACGTATTGCGCTCAAGCGCAAGCCAGATTAGCGGCCTGTGTACATGCATACGCATATATCATTGAGTTTTCACTTATGTCGGCAGTCTTTATAACTGCCTTTGTTTTTTGTCTAAGTACGTACTAGAACAGTATTAACATTACTAAAAATCTTTTTAACCATTCCAAGCAACCATTTCATAAAGCTTAAAATGTTAGGATTAGATGAATGGTGGATCCACCCCTTAACTGTTTTAGGTTTGCATTGCATATTTATTATTATTCTTTATTGCACCAAATATTTGTACAAAAGGCGAGCTTAATGCTATAAGGCATTCTTTACCAGCTACTGATGATTGATAGAATCAGGCGTTACTTTGCGGAAATCCATTATGATGGGGTTGTTATAAATTAATTTGCTTAATCCGTCAATTCCAGCACTACCATCCCCAGTACCACCATAGTGCTGGGATTGACGGCGACGGGTATAGTGCACGCGATTGAGGGAGGATGGGAGGTCCCCCTGTCCCCCTTAAAACTGGGCAGGACACATCATTTTCTTTCTTTACGCGTAATTAAGCAAATTAATTTATAACAACCCCAGCTTATGATTGTATATCAGGAGATGGAAGCAGCGTCTTCCCAATAACGACTAAAATAAAAAAATAAAAACTGCAACTTTGTTGGTTGCAACCACAAGCAAAGAAGCCTACAGACTCGTTCTGACTCGGGAAGACTAAGATGGAATGTCTCACAGTCTGTAATTATACTACTCTCTATAATCAGATCCCTTCCGATCAAAAATAATATAGAAATAAGATTGACAAACGTTCACACAGTCTTACTGACGGTAAGTGTACACTAATTGCTAATCAAGAATTAAGATGCAGATGCGTTGTCACACCTGAAAACCACATAAGTTGAAATGATTCGTGATCAATGAACAAGGGTGTCCTGTTTATCGACCATCATACGAAACATCACCACTACTGCTGATGCACGTTAGTATTCTAATTTTTTACTAATAACTTCAGACCAACAAAGAAAGTTAGACGGAATGCTGTGTTAATTTCAAGTGATGCCAAAACCATGCTCTCTACTACTTGACACTCACTCAAGCTCACAACTCTCTTTTTTTTTAACAGCCCATAAAATTTTACTGCTAGAGGCACACACGTACACGCAAAACCATGTTATTTATTGCAAATGATTTTTAGATATGTGAGTGTTCTTACAATAAGTTGGTTTTAGTTCCATTTTTTCATTAGTTAAAATGTACGTAGCGCTCCATCTTTCTACTTTGTTAGCCTGAACTAATAACAAGGCATTTACTTTTAGTGCTTAGGGGTGCAAAGCATATGGATCTAGATTTTTTATGCGGGATAGATGTAAACTCGACAGTTTCTTGTTTCAAAAACTATACCACTTCCTATGTTAATGTATCTATTATGTTACGCTTTTTGGAGATATGTACAGAATGTTACTTCATTTTAAAGCACTAACTTTCATTAATTCGTCCCTGCTGGTGACGTACTGGCAGGTGGCGTTCTTTCTACAGAATTTTACTACATTTTAAAGCACTAACCTTCATTAACTCGTCCCTGTTGGTAACGTACTGGTGGGTGGCGTTCTTTCTCATTTTGTCCTCGTGCCACTTCTCAACTAAGTCCACACCGTCCAGCCTCGTACCCGTGCTTTTCGTTAAAGGAGTTGAAGTGTTCGGGAAGAACATTTTTCTGCCGCCTCCCATTATAACCTAGAAAAGTATTAGTTGATTATAAACTGACTGCGGCGGAGCCACCAGGAGGATGAATGATACCTTTTGGTTTGGCACGTATCTGTATATTATTATCTCCGTTTATATGTCCGCCCGTAAGGTTTATTGATGATGATAATATGATGATAAAATAATACATATTTAAGAAATAAACATTATGTAGCCCATAGATTTATCTACAATACAATACTCTTTATTGTACACCAAGAAAAGATAACATCAAAACTAAAAAATAACAACTATTGAGGTAAATACAAAGGGCGGTCTTACATATAAGAAAGTCAATACAAATAAGAAAAAGAAAAATGGGTAGGGTGCACTAAAATAAAAAATAAAATAATAAAAACAACAATAAAGACAAATAAAAATAAAATAAAGGTACAAACTTATGCATTAAAAAGACAACATTCTTCAGGCACCAGGCAGATCAATGACCATAATTATGCGGCGGAAGTGAGAGGGGTTAGAGAGACAAATAGTATTCTTTAATTTGTTTCTGGAACACATTTAAGGATTGAGCACTTCTAATTGACTGGGGTATAGAGTTCCAAAGTCTTACTCCAAGAACAGAGAATGATTTGTCATAATAAGTCTAGGAGTGCACAGGACATTGGAGGGAAAGATTTTCTTTGGATCTTAAGGAAAAATTATGATAGGAGCTGAGAAATCTAAAACGTTCTTTTAGATAGGAAGAACTAGCTATATTAAATAAGACGCAGTAGAGAGCAGAAAGTATATGAGTATTCCGACGAAGACGGATTGGGAGCCACTTGAGCTTAGTGCGGTATTCTGAGACATGGACATGTTTGCGAAGTCCAAATATGAACCGAATACAGAGATTTTGGAGGCGCTCAAGCTAGTTTACTACGTTAAGTTGCTCCTCAGTGATATCAAGATAACAAATGTCAGCATAGTCGAGGATAGGGAGTAGTAAAGATTGTGCAAGCGTAATTTTTATCTAGACCTTTTAATTAACTATGAGGCAATCGATATTTGCCGTAGTTCACAGCCGTGTCGGTAACCGCAATATTTATTTAATTTTCATCAGGAAGATACAACAGCCCATCTCTTGTTCCATTTCCTTCAATCGCTTATAACGGCATTCACCGAATGATATGAGGTATGTCTTGATAGTATTTATGTTAAGGACATTGATGTAAATTCATCATAATTTTTCGTATTTTATAACTTATGTCATTGTGACAAGGCTTAAATTCAAATACCTTTAAAATTACACGACTTTAATAACCAGCAATAACTCAATGCCTCCTTTTTAACGGTTGTGAATGCAAAACCTGTTTTGGGACAGACAATCAGTCAGACGTTGATTGCTTAAACGAATTCCATACGCACTCGCTACACAATAGAGATTATTTTGTTGAATAAGGATGACAAACGAGCGCACAATCCATCTGATGTTAGGAGCATGCTGTGGTGCATAGACATCTATATTGTTCTTAGCCCAGAGGACTAAGAATGACTCGTTACCAGTAAAAATGGGCTCCGGTTTTCTACTTATAATATGTAATACAGCCGCATTAAGCAGCTATTTTACGCTGGTATTCTGTGAGAGCGTGGTTCTCTCCCGGTTGAGCCGTCTTATTCTAGCAGTAATAATAGTATAGTTGCAGCGTGGTTCTACCAGATCTAACTCTTACAGTAATGGTGTAAGTCTATACCTATAAAAATGTGAATTACCTATAAATATATGTTTATATTTATAGGTAATTCACATTTTTATTAGCTCTATTTTTAAAGAATGTGTAAGACTTTACATCGTACGCCAAAATTATAACACAAAAATCTTTATGTCTTAAGAAACCGGAGTGGAGAAATAAGAAAACTTAAACTCCACAATGTCAAAATTTGTGTAACATGCTATGGTCTGGACTCAAATATTGACATTGGTGAAATCATCTCATCTCACAAGTTGAGATGGTGTAGTGAATTCTCTTAAGCGAAACACGATTCGCAACGACAAATAAAACATCTGATGCTACTCTTGCTAATCTACTTGCAAAGCTGTGAAACTAAGTATAGTCCTATATTTAGTATCAGTAGTACCGAATTCGAATTCCGAGTCTATTTCGACCCATTCCCGTTTTTAAAATTCCGTTCAATTAATTCTGAGCATGATTGCATAACGAATAACTTACTGCCTTGTCCATCTAGTGATCGTAACGCGAACGCTGATTATGAAGCCCTGGGTTCGAATTCCGGGTCGGTTCAAATTCAGTTATTGAGTTTTTCTAACAAGAAATACAAAGCCAGGAAGTTTGCGGAGTTTTAAAGCACGTAAAGCACACTGGCCCTACGCCTGATCTCTCCAGTGGTGTCTAATTACCGTTCCATAGGACTATGAGAGTGAGGGAATTGAGAGTGCACTTGTGCCTCGCACAAACACGAGCACTATATTAAACTATAGCCCTGTTCTGGGTAGATGGCTAGTGCTCGTAGAAAGTGAGTTAGTTAAAAATACAGCCTATATACATCCCACTGCTAGGCGCAGTTCTTCTCTCATTTCTGAGAGGGTTTTAGGGCAAGGAAGTGTCCGCCGCGCTGCGTGTTGGCGAAGTTCAAAAATTTTTGAAATATTTTTTTCTTATTTCTCAGACATGTAGGTTTCCTCACGATGTTTTCCTTCACCGCAGAGCACGTGATAAATTAGCACTTAAAATTGCAATTAACTAATTCATTGGCGCTCGTTGAGATTGACCGAAATTACTCTAGTCAAAATTGGTATAACAAAGTTTTTATGACAAAATTTTCCTGTGAAAATTTTAACTATTTAATATAACTGAATAAACTGCCACTGCTATGTTGGGTTTTGGTTCGCGTCTCATTACGACACGGTGGATAACGACTGCTATTGCAATTTAAACTTTATTTCATACACAGTGAGATAAAAATTGCGCACACACTGATTTGCATATTCTACTGTTCAGCAAAAGCGTTTATTTCCACATTAATAGCTTCGGAATCAATATGGTAATTGCAAGCGACGCAGTTGACTATTGTATTATGCTCTTTATTCATTCATAGTTTTTAACACTTTCACTGTCCGGTTTCCAGACACAATAGTAAGACAATAGCAGTGCCCTATATGTAGTGCACGGGACAGCGAAAGGGTTAAATATACTCGGAATATTTGTTTAGAACGTTTGATATTCGAAATGATTGTTTTTCAAGTCTATTAGTCACCTGTTACTTTTGATACTCTAGTAAGTTACAGCCTATACACGTCTTACAGTTGTAAAGGTTTCCTTTAATTTCTGAGATTTTAAGGACAAGGAATTGTCTACCGCGACCGGAAATCCATAAATGCATGTTCGCGGACTTCACATGATTATTTTATTTCTCAGAACTGCAGGTTTCCTTCATGATGTTTTCCTTCACCTCCGAGTACGTGATGGAACCCTGCACTGCTCTCGTGCATTAAAATTTACGGCGAGCGCTTAACCCCTGAGCTACCACGGCTCCTATTTGATTTTTTTTATAGGATAAGGGTGTAAAGCAGTCCACCTGATGGTAAGTGTGGCTGTAGCCCATAGACATCTCCATCTATCCTCATTTGTGAATCAAAATGCAGATGCATTGTCAGCCATTTCAGTCATTGAGGATTAAGATGAAATGCCTCGTTTCCAGTAAAAAGGGTGTTCAGTTCTCTACACTCCTCATACGAAACACAGCAGCATTAAGCTGCTATTTTACGATGGTATTCTGTGAGAGCGTGATCCTTCCCCAGTCGAGCCGACCCATTCGTGCTACAACTATACAATTAATATATAACATTGCTCTACCACGTTGATATATTTATATTGATACCTGTTTTTAACAGACTTCAAAAAAGAAGGTGGAGGTATACAATACGATTGTGAGTTTTTTTGTGTGTATATTACGCGATATCACTTGGTATTCTCGTTTGTAAAAGAAATCATTTAGTAGGTACATCGCTAACCGATAGTTTCGGTTTAGGGCTGAAAGTGTTTAGACACGTTTCACATGCGGCATCTACTGTGGCACGTATAATTGGTTCGAATCCTGATCAGAGCGAACCGAGAGATATTAGCTGTTATTGAAATCGCCAGTTCATCTGCTAATCGTGATGATTATGCCAACTGAGATAGTCTGATATGTACAAAAGACTATTACGTTCTGGTAAAAAGATCCAAAGTAAGCTTATTATTGCTTAAACAATTGAACTGTAAACTCATGCTTCTAATTTAAAGGATGATTACTTTACTAGAGGGAGGTAAACGAGTTTGGTGGCGCTAATGTCGCGCCACAAGCGTAACACCAACTATTACCAACACTGTTTCTTCTGCATATCAATGATATGTTGCTAACTGGTAACATTCATTGCTATGCGGATGACAGCACTGGTGATGCTCTATACACCGGCCGTGCCAATATTTCTCGAGAAAACGTCGCCGAGTACCGGAACAAATTTGTGTCTGAAGTCGAGTCTTTGCTGAACAAAATATCGGATTAGCGGCGACTAAATCTAGTCCAGTTTAATCCCCAGAAGACACAAGTTTGCGCGTTTACCGCTAAAAAGAACCCCTTTGTCGTATCTGCTCAGTTTCAAGGCACTCCCCTTCCTGCCTCAGCCAGTATCGGAATCCTCGGAATATCGGAGTCGAAATATCGAGTGACTTGCAGTTTCATGGTCACTTGGAAGAGAAGGCCAAATTGGCCTCTAAAAAGCTTGGCGTGTTCAGCAGAGCGGCACAGCATTTCATGCCGGCACACCGCCTGCAACTTTACAAGGCGCAGGTTCGGCCTCACATGGAATATTGTTCCGATATCTGGGCAGGGGCTCCCCGATGCCAGCTCCTTCCATTTGACCGCATCCAGCGCAGAGCGGCTCGAATCGTCGACGACCGAGTCCTTTCCGATCGGCTCGATTAATTGGCACTGCGAAGAGATGTTGCATCCCTTTGCATTTTCTTTCGCATTTACCACGGGGAGTGCTCTGAGGAATTGTTCGGATTAATCCCAGCCGCCAAATTTCACGAATGCACATCGCGGCAGAACTCCCGATACCATTCACACCATCTGGATGATTGGCGGTCCACTAATATGCGATTTAGATGATGTTTTCTTCCTCGCACGACGTCCTTGTGGAATCGATTACCATCAGCATTTTTCCGGACCGATACGACTTAGGAACTTTCAAGAAAAGAGCCTACTCCTTTTTAAAATGCCGGTAACGCATCTGCAATTCCCCTGGTTTCCCAGTTGTTCATGGGTGGCGGTAGTCACTTACCATCAGGTGAGCCGCATGCTCGTTTGCCCCCTATAAAAAAACACACTGAAGCCTAAATCACGCTATCAAAATTCCAAAGTACTGCGCTATATATATAACAGCTCTATACAAACATGGAGTGTTGGCCGCTCCCTGGGCCGAATATCTTGCCCGATGATAGATCTCCCCTTTTCATTCTACCGCTAAACGAGCATATGGCTCACCTAATGGAAAATATCGACCGCCGCCCATAAACAACTGCAACATCAGAGGAATGGCAGGTGCATTGCCGGCCTTTTAAAATAGAGTAATGTCTGTAAAGTGTGGACTTAATCATCTTAAGATTATGATCAAATCAAATAATGAGTCTCGCTGCTGCGCAAAGACCGCTTTAATTCAAAGGGTGGAGCTAGTAAGGGCGCACGCTATTTCTGATCAAGTTGGATACATATGAGGGTTTTACCTTATACTGTCGCCCAGGGTTGTTCATGATGAGCTGATACGCGACATCCTGGCAGCCCAATGAGAGGCACTCTTCTGGCACCTCGGCGTCGCTCTCCCAGTTCCTCTCCGAGGTGTGTGCGTACATACCCGCTGGGGACGCGTGGGTCACACGCGTTGTTGTTACAATACCTATAGATTAGAAAAATAGCTATATAGAAGTCTTATTGGGGTTCTTGTTGGGTCTTGCCCTAACATAAGTTTTTTCTTAACCAGTGGTAAAGTTAAAAAAATGACTATCAATAAATCTGATTGTGTGGAGTGGCGATGTGAGAATTTCTACTACCTTATATCGCCCCGTGAGTGACGTAAAAGGCGGCAGAGGGAAGCCAGAATATAGTCTTCTTCCTAATAACAACTATAAAATAAAACAAGATATTTTTTTTATTTTGTATTTTTTTAATATGCCACGTTTTTTATCATATTCTTTCATTGTCATCCTAATTTGTGCTAAATTAAAAATTTCAAGTTTCCAGCTCATCGGGAAGTTTGTTTAAAATCAATTACTAAATTCCACCCGGAACCACAGACGGATTACAGACAAACAAGAAAGTGACTTAATAAAAAATGGTAAAAACTGCCAAATGGGCAACTAAGAATATCCCGTCATGTGGCAGTCTATGGAGAGGCCTATGTTCAGCTGTGGACTTTGATAGGCTGTAATGGAATGGATAATGCAAGTGTAATTTAAAATCTATATTGCTTAAATAAATAGATAGTTTGGAAAATCCAAAAGTGCACGCCTCATGAGCGTTTCATTAAATTTTGATGAAAAAAATAAATTGTATTCTTGACTTTTAAAATATATTATTTACGTGTATTAAATTTAGCGCTCTATTATTTTAACAGGTAGTGCTACCTACAGGCAAAAAAAAAAATTTTACCAAAATAAATCGATTACACAGAGTAGAAAATCGTTATAGGCTGGTACATTTGCCCATTTGTCTATCAAGGGCTAAAGAAAAAATGGAAGCGCCTTTAAATTTTTAATAAGGTGCTTTGGGGTTATTACGAAATTGGGGAAATTTCGATATTTACAAATTACGACTTAACTAGGCAATATTTTTTGCTCTGGTAACATTATCCTAGACGACATTTTATTTGTCTCCCTCTCGCTTCATTCGTTTCAGGTAACTACATTAGTCTCAGTAGTGCGCGTGCAAAGTTAACTTTTCGGTGGAAACAGCTTTTTTCAGCTCTTTTTGGTTTTTCGGAATTACTCCGCATTCATTATCTTAGGAACTTGCTAATTAATTTTAATGATTGTTCGATTTTATGATAGATAATCGTTTTTAAAGCTTTATTTTATAGGTTAGGGTCAGCCAGCTATTGTTTTTGTGTGTTTTTCGGAAATACCACACAGGGTTAATTACGAATTAATGGACTATCGAACTACTTTTCCATTGTAGTTTCCAGTGGCTGTCGATCTTTTAAAAATTGTTATTTTGGATAAGTTTAACACGTACGCGAATTTAATCAACATGAATGCGCAAGGCGTACCTACCGCAATGGCAAATGTATATCAAATCAAATCATTTATTTGCAATCTAAGCATACATAATTGGTCTTAAATTAAAAATGTGCTTAAAACTTTGACGCCCTTTTAAGGCACTGCCACATATACTTGTGCATATATAGACAAAGTCCAAGAGAAATAGGCGCATGTGTGCCGAAAACTATTCCACATCAATTTTTTATGCGATTCCCTTCAAATTGTCCTGATGATATAAATGCATGTTGCCATGGGGCAACTCGGTGCTGTACGCATTGTTTAAACTTGAATTGTTATTTTAAAAACGGGACTATTTTTTATATTCTTTGATAAAATATGAATAAAAAAAGTCCCGTGACTTTTTACGATAAAGTTAATATCTTCAAACCTATGAATTGTTAAAGCCTTGAAAAATCCCAATTTCGGATACTTTTGACCCATTAAAATGCATAAAAAAAAAGTGTAAAGTATAAACAATATTTTTTTTATATTTCTTGGCAAAATATAAATAAAAAAGGTCCTGTGATGTTTTACGATAAAGTTTACCGGAGTTGTGAGTTTTTAAAGGTTTGAAAATCTCGCTTACCTGTTATTAAAGTTTAAAGAAACCTCTAACTAGCCTAATCCAACTACGTAAGTCCAACTACGGAAACGCAAGGTGCACTGCCGTGGCCTTAAACATTTAGAACCACTGGACTTTATGTGGGGTAATTCCTAAAATTCAAGTGAGTAATATAGTTAAATTAGAAACAAAATATGTATCAATGCTTTTTGTAGAGGGGTATAGACGAACGAAAAGTAAATCTAAACCTTCTGTCGAAAGAGAAAGAGGAACACTACCGAATTTACGGTTTTACCCCGCGTTATATCGGAATCATACCTTATCCAGAAGAAAAAAGTATGTCATATTTTAAATGATCGTATTTATGCAACGCAAAGACATTTTATTAAGATGAATAACAAAATAATTAGGATATGTATTTCAATAAACAAAAGTGACATGAGTTGGTTGTAAACTTGGATAGTTTTTTTTTAAATAATTATAAAATATGCATCGTATCAACTAACCAGAAAATATGTTGGATTTACCCCAAAACACTTTAGCAATAAAATTTATAAAACTTGAAAATCATTTTATTAACAAACGACGCGTACTTGACTATTGGTATGAAGTAGGGAACCAGTTGATGTAATTCGGATGCTAATTAAAAAAACTCGGTGTCGATACGTCAATATTTTCCGGAGTTATCGTAACAAACATCCAGACGTCCACGTAAACTTTTGAAGTGAAAACTTCTTTAGCGGCGTTGTGCACTTTTTTTGTAATGGGTAAAAAATGTTAAACTCGCGTCAGGTCACGTGTCCTGATCGAAAATTCGTAAGACGGACGGAGAGTAGACAGCCGGCGCGGCGTAGGAGAGGTAGTAAGTTAGGTTTAATTTATTTTCATTTATTAATTAATATAATTTTATTATTAAGATTAAGTTTCGATCGATTCTACTGTACTGCTTGACGAAATCATTAATATAGATACATATGTACTTACACATTATAGATGTAATATTTGTAATATGTTTATACTTTATAGCATTAACCTAGATTTTCATAACATTACAATAAGCACATGTGCGGTGTAGGTTTACCAAACAAATAATTTCGAATGAAAATAAATGAAATAAGATAATAATAAATAATCTCCGCCATTCCAAAATATCAAAAATGCACAACGTTAATATTCAAGTTTTCACTCCCGGAGTGCAACCCGTCGTTTTTTTTTCAAAACGTTTTTTATCAAAGTAGCAATATAGAATGATTTTTCTTAAAATATAACATGGATTAATTAGAGTGTTTTCTTGATATGCGGCTACTCATATTACCGTATAAGTGCAATATGGTTATGATAAAGGCCTTTTAATAACAAAATTGCTTAACCTTCACGTATCGAGAGTAGAACACACTTATAACGCTTCACGTTATGAGGCGTGCAATAGATAAATTAGTATACTATCAGTTAACCACAAACGTCATGGACTGAAACAATTCCGACAAAGGGTTTCTACGAATACGGTAAGCTGAATTCTCAAACTGTTGTTCTAAACAATGAGTGATAAAAACTCAAATGGTTTTCAAGCAGTTTATGTGAGTATCCTATTGAAATTGAATGATCAATGTTTCTATTGATTATTTGCGTCACTTAGTGAGAGAAACAAACAATGTATCCTTAAAGAAAATTAAATTTTTAACTAATGAAGTAACTGACCAAGTGCGAGTCGGAATTGCTCATGAAGGGCTTAGTACTACCCTAATACACTTTTGTAATAGGGGAGCCCCTTTAATTTTTGATTAATATATTATATTTATTTATTACATTTATTACAAGGCATCTGCATTTTGATTCTTTATTAAGAAACGATGTAGCTATCTATGGGCCACAGCATCCACTCACCGTGAGATGGACTGTGTGCTCGTTTGTCATCCTTATTCTTTAAAAAAAAACACCGTTAAATAAATGTTTAAAATTATTTCCCAATAAGTGTACCATGCCGTCAGTTACAATTAAATTAAAAACGTATATTATAGTTATAAGTTAAGTACGTTCCACAGGAACACACACTTCGTCCTCAAATTAAGGCGAGAGTTGCAGCAGTTAGTCCGTCGCGTTGCTCCAGTACGTGTTGAAGGACTTTATACGTCTCCGAAATGCTTAATTACTTAGACATGCAGGTTTCCACCCGGATTTTCCGTCACGTGTGAATGAGAAATTAAAATGATCATTAAGAATTTTAATCTCTTGCTCTTGTACGAGTATAATGAAATTCACCGTGAGCACTCAAAGCCACCATTGCTCTTTAATTAAAATATTAAACAATTTAAAAAAGCTGTAAGTAATAGTATTTTTTCAATGACGATGATCTGGACTAGATTCACATCTATTTCTGAATGTTTGCAATATTTTTCAGGTTTTTCCTGAACGATTTGGTTGGTGACAACGATTGATGATGAACGATTTTTGAACGTTTTTGAATTGAACGTCCTTGATGATGATGATGATAACTCCTCCCCGGGTTTTGGCGGGAACTGAACCGTTGATGGATTTTTGCTCCGTTTTATCGTTTAAATTATGGTTTGACGTAGATGTTGATACATAAAAGTGAAGCAATTTTGTGTATTAGGAGTCTGCGCATGTGAACTATTAGTAAAAACGACGACATAAGTATAATGTTGATATAAACCTCAAGTTATTTTGTTTGCTTTGCGCCTTAAGGACTTGAGTTTGACGTTCCGCTGCGTTGAGATGTCATCAATATCTCCCAAAAATTTCGTAATTTGAACTTAATGTATAGAATAATTTCTTATAACTTGACCCTGGCAATTGTATAATTGTACGAGTCCATGACTAAAGAAAAAAAAATTCCTTACCGACATCCAACCCGTTTTCCAAAGCCCATTGTCCAATAGATGAGGCCCAGTTCCCTTTGTGCAGCTGCGAGTGACAAGAGCCCCTGGTGACATTGCCATCAAGCCCGATCACGCCATATTTCGTCTTCACGCCAGTCAAGTAAGACGTCGCAGTACACGCCGAATCAGGAACTTGAGCGTCGATGCAGTACGTCTAGGAAAAGAGAATTAATTTTAATTTGATTTTTATGTATAAACGGAAAAGAAAAAAGTAACTTTTGTTAATTTAAAAAAGGAATATATCTACATTTTTGCTTGCCGTATTGACAGTACGATTTTGATTTTGCTCGTTCGATAATAGAAACAGAAACAGAAACAGAAACTTTTTTATTCAATATAGATTATAAATAATGCTTATTGAAAGTCACTCCTTTGTATAATTACCACTGGTTCGAAAAAAAACCTCTGTCCTGGGAAGAACCAGCAAGAAACCCAGCGGGACTTTTTTTTTTAAATAACAGCTTACAATCATGTATGTTACACAAATTAACAACACAACAAATTAGAAATAGCTTGGTAGCGATCACCTCATTTCCAGGGGTTATTATCATCTATAAATTCTTTAATACTATAATAACCCTTTTTATACAAACTTAGTTTAATAAAGTTTTTGAACTTTGAGCAGGTCAAATTTTGTATATTTTCTGGAATTTTGTTGTAAAAGCGTATACATCGCCCCAAGAATGAATTACTAACTCGATGGAGTCGAGTAACCGGTACTACTAGCTTGTGTCTGTTCCTAGTATTTACAGAATGAATATCACTTATTTTTGTAAAACTACTTTTATTTTTGTGTACGTACATTACATTTTCATAAATGTATTGAGAGGCCAAAGTTAATATATTAATTTCCTTAAATTTTTGTCGCAGCAACTCTTTAGGCTTTAAATCATAAATTGCTCTTATGGCCCTCTTCTGTAAAACAAATATAATTTCAGTGTCAGCTGCGTGTCCCCATAGCAAAATACCATACGACATTATGCTATGGAAATAGCTAAAGTAAACTAGTCTAGCTGTTTCAACACTAGTTAGACTTCTAATCTTTTTTACGGCATATGCTGCAGAACTAAGTCTGCTTGCTAGTTTTGATATATGGGGGCTCCATTGAAGCTTCGCGTCTAGTGTGATTCCAAGAAAAATGGTGGTATCTACAAGACTCAGTTTCTCCCCATTTAAAATTACATTAGTATTTAATTGTTTGACATTTGGAGTCATAAATTTCATACATTTCGTTTTAGTGCCATTTAAATGCAAATTATTAACATTGAACCAATTTACTAATTTAGATATAGCATTATTTACTTCGTCATATTTTAGCAATTGTCGACTTAATTTGAAAATTAAAGAAGTGTCATCTGCAAATAATACTATATCATGGTTATCTCCTACTATGTAAGGTAAGTCATTGATGTATACAAGAAACAGAAAGGGGCCTAGAATTGAGCCTTGAGGCACGCCCATCTGTACCATCGACCCGGAAGAACTCATACTGTTAATGACAACTTTTTGCGTTCTCTTACTTAAATATGAAATAATTAATTTAAGAGCATCACTTCTTACACCGCAGTGTTTAAGTTTCCTGATTAATGTTTCATGGTGAACACAATCGAAGGCTTTGGATAGGTCACAAAATATACCCAAAGCATCCTGTGAATTCTCCCATGCATTAAATATATATTTAATCAGCTCAACACCGGCATCAGTTGTCGAGCGACCCCTTGTGAAACTAAATTGATTTTTATGAAGTAAATTATTTATATTAAAGAAATTTAACATTTGATGAAGAATAATTTTTTCAAAATCTTACTAAGTGTTGGTAGTACAGAAATAGGTCTAAAATTAGCGGGGTCTAATGTACTACCAGATTTAAATAAAGGTATTACTTTACTATACTTCATTAAATCAGGAAACACACCAGATTCGATACTAGTATTAAAAATAGTAGCTAAATGAGGCGCGATTGTATCTATTATATTATATAATAATGAAATAATATACATAAGTGTATTTATTTTTTCCTTTGAATGTGGTGCCAATTAAATTATTAATTGCATTTTAATTTACCGCGTGCTTGGCGGTAAAGAAAGTCATCCTGAGGACACTGGACATGTGAAGTCCAGTAACATGCATTACGGCATCTTAGACTTACTTATCTGTTAATTAAATAGCCTAGATACTTTCTGATTTTAATGATCCTCTTTTGAAGTTATTGACGTTATACTTCTTTTGGCGCGTTTGGGAAAAATTATGAGAGTAAATTTTTACGACGCGCGCGCATACTGACACCTAAAAGCGACACCATAAAGTTTGTTGGTAATTGTCTCTCAAATTTTTATTTTCATTTCTCTAACTCACCGTCCGAAACACAGCAGTAGGCAGTAGGTAATAAGCAACTGTTTCACACTAGTGTTCTGTAAGAGCGTGGTCCGTCCCCTGTCGTGTCGACCCATTCGTGCTACAAGCATAATGTAGCTGCAGCTTGGCTGTACAACTTATAAAATATCATTTATCGCGTCTGTAGCAACAATATTTGCAGTCTATATAACATAGTCTTTTCATTTTCAGTTCTAGTAATTTTGAACGGAGTATATTCAAAGCGGTCAGTTATTCGCATATAGGTACACATGACCAGTTGTCGTCTATTGAATGATTTTCATTGCCAAGATCGCATTGTCCACTTCACCTTGGCGCGTGAACACTCAGCCTAACAATTAAGTGGCGTAGAAGCCGTCAATTTCCTACTACGTTTCCTTTCATTGTAATTAACTGTCACCGTAACTTAGATTTCTTAAACACGACAAGGAAAATGTTGTGGAAATTGTGTTATTTTATTAATTTTCCTATTAGGGAGTTGTTTAGATATTTGTAAGTCCAAATTTCATCATATTGTCTAGTATCAAGGTTCATAGAGTGAGACTCTATTACTTTTAAATGTGTGTGTGTGTGTGTGTGTGTGTGTGTGTGTGTTTGTGTGTATGTGTGTGTATCTTCTACAAATTATTTTTATTCGGCGCATAAATTACTTAGTTAATACCTGGCTGCCTCGTTCGTCTACTCGTCGTAAGCGCGACTGCTGATTATGAAGTCCTGGGATCGAATCACGTATCGCGCCAAAATCAGTTATTTCATTCTCTGTAGCATTAAGCCGCGTATCCACCAAAAATGTTGACAACATTAATGTTTCCAACTGTTTCCAACTCAACAAAAGTTTCCAACATTTGTTTCCGATGTTGCCGACAAATGTTTCCAACAAGGGTCTCCACCGAGGGAACAAATGTTTGCAACAAGCGTACTCCTTTGATGTTGCCGCCGAAAATGGAAACACCGTTCCCGACATTGTTTCAAGTTTTGTTGCCAACACTAAGTAATTACAGAAATATTTGTTACCAACACGTATTGGCAACACAAAAGTTGGTAACAAAACTTTGGAGGAGACGCGGCTTTACGTTGTCAGGAAGTTGGCAGTGTTTTACCACCGTGCCTCTGAAAGCACATAAATCCGTTGGTTCTGCATATAATCTCCCTCCGGTCGTGTCGGATTGTCATCGAACAATGAGAGTAATGAAATAAAGAGTACACCTGTACACACACATTATAATCACGTCGCCGTGAACGAAATTCGGTCTTATGGACATATCATCATTATTATTAATGAATAGACATTGATGTTAATATAAATATGTTTTTATTAACATCAATGTCTGTAGATTTTTTTTGTAAAAGTTATATCAAAAGCAAAGTTGATACTGAGAAAAAAACCTAAACGCGTGAAATATAAAATGTATTGTCGATAGGAGTTCCTTAAATGCGATGTATATTTTTATTGCAACATTATAAATCAATTGACTGAATACTTACTACCCTAACATATTAAAATAATTACCTTATCTTTAAAAATGTCTAGTGTTCTAATATATTATAATACTCAAATAATACAGTGAGGCGAGAAGTGGCCTGGTTTGTGCGACCGATACATTTAAAATATATGTGTAATTTGCAAATGAAAAATGGAAAATTAAGGTAGAAAAATAGAAACGAAATTTTAATATAATAATTTATAAAATTTCAAAATAATTTTCAATATAGATTAAAAATTATAGTTATTGAAAATCATTTTTAAGATTAATTTATCTCTAGTTCGAAAAATACCTCTGTCCTGTGAAGGTCCAGTTATAAACCCAGTAAGACAGATTAAAAAAAATCTGAAAAACGGTTAACCCTGCAGCCATCCCTGGAATTTCCTGCTTATTTTCGAAAATCCCTCGGAAATCTATTACATTTTTGTTTTTCATATTTTTAATATTTGAAACGGCTCGGCCGATTGACTAGGAAATCTAATCAGCTCGAAGTATCAATTAACACTTTTGAACGCCGTGTCGCCATCTCGATCTATTGATTCTTTCTAAAGATGTCGTACGACAAAATTTTATTTACCTATATAATATATATCCTTTTTGGAAGTCGGCAGAAAAGAAGAATTATATAGAGAGATAAGATACGAGATAATCAATTTGAGAGAAGGACAACAAAAGGATACCTATTTTATATTCTGAGTAATACGAGGAAGAAATCTATTCTAATTTTGGCATTGATCATTTCTCTGTGAGAAATTAGTATTCCTCAATTGTTTCTTCCGCTATTATTACAGTAATTAGATATTGTCTACTTTTCTATTTTGTATTTATATTAAATTGAGGATGTTATAAATTAATTACCTAAGTTTTGCGGATTAAAATAAAATGATGCATCTTACATAATTTAAAGAGCATCTCGTGCCCTCAATTGCTGCGCTATCCACAACACCACTAATCCTACCACTACTACTCACAACACCACCGTCGATAATAGGGTATTACAGTATTATAATAATATATGTTATTATATTATAAATATACGGTATTATCGGTTTTATTTCATAACGCGGAGCTTAGCTAATTCATTTTTAACATCTTTAATATTTATGGATTTCTGCAAAGTAACGCCTGATTCTATTTAACTTATATTAAATTTATTTTATAAGAGTGTTAGAGTGGCAAAAGAGCATACAATCCGACTGATGGTGAGTCGGTGCTGTGGTACATCTAACCTTGATCAAGAATCAAACATTTACTTTTCTTTTTTATAAAAAAAGAAAAGAAATATATACTTTTAATTTATGATTTGAGTGCCCTAATCTCATGTCTTGAGACTCAAACATGCTGCTGTGAAATAAGCGGAGATTAGAAGTGCTTGCTATTATGTTCACGTATTTAATACTATATATTATCACCAGAGGGGTAGGCAGAGACTACGGACTCTTCCATTTGGCACGATCCTGACACGCCACTCTCGCACATCCATATATCTACGCATATATGCTCGTCGGTCAAGTGTACTTTTAGTGTGGCCCATCTTCAATATATCGCCAATTTGATAGATAAACATTTGTCTAGGGCGTCCCCTCCCGACTCTTCCGTTTACTTCTGCAACATAAATTTGCTTTGTCACTCTTTCCTCGTTCACTCTTTCTATATGACCAAACCACCGAAGCATTTCTTTCTAAATCGTGGTCACAACATCATCTTGCATACCACACTTCTCTCTTATCACACAATTACTCACCCTGTCATTCGGATTCAGCCTTAACATTAAACCTTGAAAAAAAATTACCGTATAAAACGTAATGATATATTTCATATACAAATTAAATTTGTGTGGTGGTAACTTTAAAGAATATCCCTTCATCACCCTATTTCGTCCCGTGGGTGTAGTAAAAAGCAGCCATGAGAAATATCAAAAAGTTTTGTGACCCCGATAGATGTCAGAATATTATCTTCAGATTTAAAATAACCATCTTTTCTTATATTCTTAAATTGATTGAAAGTGACAAACGAACACACAGTCCATCTGTTAGTAAGTGGATGTTATGGCATAGTCATTTATATCTATTGTCGCTTAAAATGCAGATGCGTCGTCACCCCTACGGACTAAGATGGAATGCCTCGTTGCCAGTAAAAAGGGCCTCCAGTTCTCTATACTCTCCATACGCATCATTTAGTTGCTATTTACGCAGGTATTCTGTGAGAATGTGGTCTTTCCCTGGTACAGTTAACCAATTCGTGCTACAATCATAATACAGATGAAACATGACTTTACCAAACTAAATATAAGCGTGATGTCTGGTACCGCGATTGCCCATTCCCTCTCTGTGCTCGAGTGCTTCCAACAAGTGTTGCTTAAGTAATATGAAATTTACAGTGAGCGCTTAATCGCTGAGCTACCATGTCTAAAATTTGGTAGATTATATCTTCCGTTAAATAGTCAGTTAAATATTTTTAATGGCGTGTAATGTAATACATTTAATGTAATGATGCACATACATACAATTAATGTTAAAACTCATTGAGAACAAGAGAGGTTTTAATAAATATTTTCCCAAATAAACACAACAAAATGTAAACATTTTGTTTATATAATAAGCGATCTACAGTTTTGTCTCGCCAAATTAGGTTTTTTCATTTAAATATTTTTTTTTTATAAAAATTTTCGATAAACCGACAAATTGCAAGACGTACAACCTTCAATGACGTTTCCTTGAACGTGACACACAACCTCCGGTCACCCCTATAGTATATTCGCTGATTATATAGACTTCTATATAATGTTCCGGTTGAGAGACTTCTGAGATTCACTGTTTTGTTTTAATGTTTCATTTCACGGTTGACTGCACAAATTAAAAATAAAGAACAGATCGGATTATGTTACTTAAGGTTGTCAACTTTCCAGACCAAAAGTATTTTCAGTTGAAGTATTTTAAGTACAACTAAGTATTTTGTTTGTACAATCTGTACGGATAAACAATTATTAAATGGGATTAGAAGTGGCGGCTCATCAAGCCCGTACCGTCAACATGCACAGTACCAATAGTGAAAACCCGCTAATAACTGTATATTGTTATAACGTTATATTATTCGGTTCATTGAAAATTTTCTATTAATGAGAAAATGTTTGAAAAGAATTGTATACACAAGTAGGTACATTAATTTTAAAATAAGATAACTAGCGAGCCGCTCCGGCTTCGCCTGGTTGGGATCTGTTAATTTGGCTATATTTAGACTTAGATAATCATTAAAAACCATTTTTTATAGGATAAGGGTGACAAACGTGCACACAGTCCACCTGATGGTAAATGATGATGATTGATGGTAAAAACAGTGCTGAGCATAATGCCCAGCGAATACTGAGCCTGTGCCCGTTGCCTCACATTATAATCGTATACTGAGTAATATTAGTTAATCTGTTAATTGTGAATGTTTATTTTTTTTTAATTTTAAGTCTAATCATTTTTATGTGTATACTTACTTTGTAAACTTTTCATTTGTAAACTTATTATTGTGTGGCAATAAATATTTATTATTATTATTATTATATTAAATGGTTGCCGCGGCCCATAGACATCTACATCTATCCTCTATTACAAATCAAAATGCAGATGCGTTGTCACCCGTGAGGACTAAGATGGAATGCCTCGTTTCTAGTAAAAAGGGCATCTGGCTACCTGCACTCACCAAGCGAAACGCAGAGGTAAACCTCTACTTCACGCTGGTATTCTGTGAGGTCGTGGTATCACCCCGGTTCGAGCCGGCCCATCCATGCAACAGCAAAAGCTGCCGCGTGGCTCTACCACTGTTATAATATTTCTATTTTAATAAAGTCTCTACATTTTTCGGATAAAATTTAGTATAGTTCACTCGTGGTATTACTTTCTATTTGTTAGTGAAGTTTTATTACAATTCGGTTTAGCCATACCGAAGATTAGTTCAGACAGATAGACAAAAGAAAATTTTAAAAATGGTCTCTCTGTCATGTCTCATGTAAATATTTTATACAAAAATACGAATAAACAAAATCAACAAATATTATGAAGACAACTCTCAGAAAGCATCGTAGCTCATAAATTAGCAAAACTGGAATTATTTTTTTTGTATTTTATGGCATTTTATTGGCATTGATTTTAATGAAAATTTTAGAACTTACGAAAAACGCATATTGCAACGTAATTTTTTTGTATTCCTTACTTGCGGGTGTGAGTATAGATAGCAACAGTGTGCGAGTGAGAGGTTAATAGACGCGACGCCATTTTAATCCCATTCTTTAACCGCACGAATAATAAGTAATTTTTTCTTAAGTTTTTTAGTACAACACACTAAACGTTAGAAGTAACACAGCAGACTATGTTTATCTAGTAGACTTTAAATTAAACATGTAATACATAACTAAACACAATTTATTATACGATGAGCGGACGTGGTTTTACATACACTAGGATAAATAGTCACACTCATAACACTTATTTCTAGTCAATACAATAAAGCAAATAATTGTTCCGTACGGGAATCGAACTTGCGGCCCGCAGCTTCGTAACCAAACGCTGCCACTGCGCTAGTGAGTCGTCAGTGTACCTTATCATGCTATTTACAACTTATTGAGATGTACTAGTATATCGTACGTTATATTAAAACCTGTCTGGACTAGCCGTTGATCTAATGGTTGGTCTAGTGCGTCTGGTGACCATACAGTGTCAGGCTTGGATAAGTTATTGGCATTTTTTGTCAATTAATTCTCAAAATTTGACAGTGATTCATCTCCGTGCCTCGGAAAGCTCATAAAGACGTTGGTTTTGCACCTGATGTCTCTCCGGATTGCCGTCCCATTGAACTATGAGAGTGAGGAAATAGAGTGTGCACCCGTGGTTGCGCGCATACCCGTGTACTGTTATTCTGACACAATGAACTAGTCTTTATTGAGACCGAAACCGAAAACTGGAAGACATTATTTAAATACAATGCAACTCTATACATTTCACAGTTCCCGCTATTTATGACACTGATACCCTTTCGACGAGTCTCGATGACGCTACTACGGGAAATTAATTTAACCTGCTCGTACACGGTTGTTTTGAAATAAATAAGCTATTTGATTTATATCTTCAATAATGTAAATAAACAAATACTTGAGCCGATCTGTTTTTTCACTAATCGTGCTCATACCAATAAACATTTCAAGTGACACAAAAATCAAGCCAAAAATTTCTTCTACTTATTGTATAAAATAGAATAGATTAATTTTTATTTAATATACATTAGAAGTAATTCTTATGGACAGTATTTTTTTTATTTTTACCACTGTTTCGAAAAAACCTCTGTTTTGTGAAGAAATTATAACTTGTGTATGTATGTATGTCTGTCTGTTCGGGCTTATCTTCAGAATGGCTAAATCGATTGATTGATTTTCAAAAATATCGTCGACTTTATCCGTAGGAGAGCGAGTAGAGTGAGCTGCATCTTTGACGTCAAAATACGCGGACTGAAAACGCTTGACCCAACTTTGTGCTACTCTTACTGACAACGCATTAGGTCCATAAACGTTACAAACTTTTTTCACGGTTTGAGTCGCATTTTTCCCTTTTGCACGCCTCACAATGTGAAGGAGTGCTCTATTCTCGATATGTGGCCATACCTCAATTTCGTTACATAAAATCGTGCTTATACTTCTATCTAGACATCAAATCCATATTATTATTAACGTTACAACGTCAGAAATTGAGTTATAAGATTAGTTTATTTTCTAATTGATTCACTTTAGATTACATAACAAAAAATGTAATTGAAAAAATATATGGACTATCGTCCGTTGGTCTGTGCGTCGTGAGTCTTCTCGCTTAATTGAAAAGTAAGCAATAGCTTGAGATATATATATATATATATATATAGTATTAAATAAGATTCCATATATTCTAAGCAGGATCCCTCATGATTTTTGTTATTGAACGCAAAACAGTTTAAAAGTTATTAATGAAAGTCGATTAGATTCTCTTTTTTTGTTCTTCTATAAGTTATCGTCACCATTTTTATTTTTTTCATCAAAATTAAATGAAACGGTCATAAGGCGTGCACTTTTGGGTTTTTACAAACTATTTTGTAATACAACTTCAGAAGCGGACAGAAAAACAATTGAAAAATTCCAGGAAAATGTTTTCTACTTTTAATTTTAATTTTTCTTAATTTTCAATATGTATTGATATGAAAACCAGCCAGATATAAACAGTAAAATGAGATTTTTCTTCAATTTTATACAAACAAAATACGAAGAAACTTTTTCTCCGACCTATTATTTTATTTCTAAGACATGCAGGGTTTTTCGTGATGTTTTCTTTCACAGTGGAACACGTGGTAACTATAATTACCATTGAAAATTTCATTGGTGCCGGCGGACATCGACGTAATATGAAATTTGCAGCGATATTTTAAACGTACGAGAGTTTTAAACTTGGTAGTCACGTTGCTGCTATGTTATAGGTAAAATTTTATTAAGCTAAAATTATTTAGTAAGGGTTATTAATGTGCAAAAGTGTACATGATTAACAATAAGCCCTGGAAATTAAGTGATCGCTATCATGCTGTTTTTAATATCTTCTTCTTTTATAGGATAGGGGTGACAAACGGGCACACAGTCCACCGGATGGTAATATAGCCCATAAACATCTACATCTATCCTCGTTTGCGAATCAAAATGCAGTTGCGTTATCTGCCGTGAGGACTAAGATGAAATGTCTCTTTTCCACTAAAAAGGTTCTCCGGTTCTCTACACTTACAGTACCAAACACATCAGCATTAAGTTGCTATTTTACGTTGGTATTTTGTGAGAGCATGGTCCTTCCCCGGTCGAGCCGTTCTATTCGTGATTCAACTAGACAATTAATATAGCTGCAGCATAGCTTTACCATGTTAAGAAAAAGAGTTCATACTAATTGTTAAATAATGTATTGTAAATTAATTTTATTCAAAAAAAGTCTCACTGGGTTTCTTGCTGGTTCTTCCCAGGACAGAGGTATTTTTGCGAACCAGTGGTAAAAGTAAAAAATGACTTTTAATCAGTATTCTTGTATTCTATATTGAATATTAATGATTCTATTCTATTCTGTTATAGCATAAAATGGTTCGGCTCGACCGGGGAAGGACCACGCTCTCAAGGAAAACCAGCGTAAAATTGCAGCTTAACGCTGCTGTGTTTTGTATGTTGAGTGTAGAGAACCGGAGATCCTTTTTACTGGAAACGAGGCATTCCATCTTCATTCTAAGAGGTGGCAATGCATTTCGATTAATAATCGAGAATAAATGTGGATGTCTACGTTCTACAGCATCCACTTACTATCAGGTGGGCTGTGCGCTCATTTGTCATCTGTATACTATAAAGAAATCTTTGAGCTACCACGGTTTCTTTCTGGATCTTCCCAGGACAGAGGTTTTTTTACGAACCAGTGGTAAATTAAACAAAAGAGTGACTTTCAATAAGTATTATTTATAATCTATACTTGTTAAAAAAATCTGTTTCTGTTTCATCGGTGTCTGTCATACCTGTGGGGACTTCCCGCATACTTAGTATCGATCACGTTGTAAATCTGCTGAATTCATTAGTTATTTTCCTGCACGCGGGAAGTCCCCGTATTCTCTATATCATCCATTCATTCATCTGTTACAGCCAATATAAGTCTACTGCTTAACATAGATTTCCATCAAGCTATGCTACAAATCTTGGTTATGACCCACCTACATCCATCGACTTCATGCACCTCTTAGAAGATCGTCACTCTACCTAGTGGGGGGCTACCCTATACTTCGCTCATCAAGGTTGCTTTTCGGGGCCTTTCTTCCCCATCAGTTGTTAATCTAATCATAGACATTCGGGCTGAACCAATTGCGTTGAGTAGAATGAAGGCACTGCCAAGAGTGATCAGATCTGGGATAAAATAATTGTTTTTTTTTTATAATTTTCTCTTAAACTTTATGAGAGAAAACTTTTTTGGTTTTCAAGTTTACAAAGGCTAAAAAGGGGGTAGGTAGGTTAAAAAGTTTCTCATACTTTATTTTCTGTCAAGTGACGTATTAATGCTAAATCGATTATTAACATTATTTTTAATTCGACACCTTTTTACAACAAAACTATGAGTGTTATTACAGGATTAGGTGATAAGGCCTTTTTCTACGACAACATAATAGATCAATTTGATTTGATTGATCAACAAATTGATTAAATTTTTTTAAACTAGGAGCGATGTACACCTAATTTAAAAAAATATATGTTTAAAATGGTTTTACGATAATTTTACTTCGTGCCCAAGGACTACTATTATAGATGCAGGTGTTTTCTACGTGGACAAAGTCGCGGGTAAAAGCTAGTTTATAATAATATTAAGACATTAAACAACGCACCTGGACAACTTACTTCGCAGACAAAATTTAATCTTATTAATTTGTATAAAGAATTCGATGGTTGTTCAGATTAACCTTGACACACTTTCCTTGCGCTCTGTTTTTCCTTATTGCAGCAGACGCCTTGCCCTTTTCCGTTAAAATGCTCGAAATAAAAAAAAAGAAACCAAAAGTTATGACAATATGCATTATTATTTTAAAAGGTTTGATCTCTAGGTAGAGAGTAATAATTGCGTTCTGTGGGTTTGATTAAAACGTAGCTAAAGAATACTCTTTGGAGTCGGCGTAATCGTGATTGCTGATGTTGGGGTAAAAAGTAGTAAAAAATCTATAATATATATCGTTTAGAAAGTGTATCAAAACATCGAAATTATATTTTTCATTTTTAAGAGTTATAAGAGAAGGTATTTTTTAAGTGATAAACTTATTTATAGTCGACCTAATCCATAGTGGATTAGGTCCTGCACACCTGCAAAGTAGGCTACATGCATTGTCCTATCATATATATATCATTATATATCATATATATATATATATATATATATATCATTGTCATAACCAGCGTGGGACCGCCAAGATAAACGCGAGTACAACTCTGCGTGCTGTGGAGCCAACCATACAACTCTACATCTCCCGTTTGGACAAAAGTACGTCGGGAGAAGATGTCCTGCGTTTCGTGGAAGAACGAAGCCGATGCCGCATTGAGGAACCGATCTCTTTACATTTGCAGCGTCTGGAGTCTAATAGGTCAACAAACTTCAAATCCTACGTACTCCAGGTTCCTGCAAAACATAAAGAGACATTCCTCGCTCCCGATTTCTGGCCCTCTGGGGTAGTGTTTCGCCGATACAGGGACGCGCCAAAGAAAAAGTTCCCTAAATAGTGTTAAGTTATGTTTATATTTTATATATATTTTTAGGTTAAGGTATATATTGCTATGGGCCAATGTTCTTAATTTTTAAGTCCTTGATGCCTGAAATAAAGTTATTGTATTGTCGCCTCTGAGTACTAAAATGGAATGCCTGACAGACTGTAATTAAACTATTTGACTGCCTTGTTTTTCTAGTGGTCGGAAATCATGAGCTCCCGAGCTCGAATCCCGGATCGATATTGATTTTTTTCTGGCAAGATATTCTCAGTAGTAATCCAGATTCACGAATTTGGCGGTATTTCACCGCCATAGTACGGCACGTAAAACCGTTGATCCTGCACCTGATATTTCTTCGGTTGGGTCAAAGATCAAAAGAAGAAGGGCAAAATCCTCGTGCACTATAATCTTGTCCTGCGTAAAAGACTACGGTCTGGAGAATATTATTGTCTGGCAACAAATGGTTGTAAATACAAGACGTACAAAAAGAAACCCTGTCCGTTACATGAGGGTGTTTAAGGTATCGTGATATGATCCTGTTCATATGACCCTTTACAGGGTATAAAATTAAAAAAAACATGAAAAAATAAAATAAATTTTAACGAAAAAGGGAAAATTTTACACGTGGTAGAGCCTTGCTGCAGCTATATTAATATAATAAAATAATAGTATAGTTGTAGCAGGAATGGGTTGGCTCGACCGGGGAAGGACCACACTCTCACAGAATACCAGCGTAAAATAGCAGCTTAATGCTGCTGTGTTTCGTATGGTGAGTGTAGAGAACCGGAGACCCTTTTTACTGGAAAATAGGCATTCTATCATAGTCCTCACGGCTGACAACGCATCTGCATTTTAATTCGCAAACGAAGATAGGTGTAGATGTCTATGGGCCACAGCAACCACTTGCCATCAGGTGGACTGTGTGCTCGTTTACCCTTATTCTATATAAAAAAAAACTAATATGGCAATACATGCGGTCACAATCATACCACCTAACTAATAAATAACAAACACCTTATGTTCTATTAATAATATTATGTTGTTTTTCTTTTGTTATGGTAATGTCATTATGGCATTCTATGGTACGGCGCTTTCATGATATGTAACCGTGTAGTGGTGGTAAGAATGTCTACTAATTCACATCGTTCCGTGGGTGTCGTAAGAGGCAACAGAGGGAAACAAATCGGAAGATGGGCAGCAGCGTTTTTCTAATAACAGATAAAAAATAAAAAACTGCGGCTGCAGTCCTGCCCACCAAGCGTGACAACTATAGCAAATATTTCCCCTAAAAAAGGCATTTAAAAAAGAAACGTTACCTCCACACTAGGATTTTCTCCTGTATCGTGGGGGCAACTTACATACATGAATTTCACAAGGACAAACATCCAGATCCAGAACAATTATTTGTAGGCCATACAAATACTTGTTCCGTGCGGGATTCGAACCCGCGGCCCTTGGCGCTGCAACTTATTGTTAAGCCACTGCACCACGGAGGCCTATGTTCAGCAGTGGACTTTTGATAGTCTATAACGGTAACTGTAATGTGATTATAGTTACAGCCTATGAAAACGTAAATACCTATGTGCCCCTGTCGGGTCGGACAGGTTTTTTTACATAATATTGTATATTGATACTAATGAGATCGTGGTGTTGGTCATAGTTACCTCTTACAAAACTCAGGAGATAAAGGGATGATTGATTATGGATGCGGATTGCCGTAACCACACTACAAAATTTAGTACAAGTAACAGGGGATTACAAGTAACTGCGAAGTGTACATGTGTGAGGGGTGTGTAAATTGATGTGAAAGTCATGGAGCAGTTACGTTGAGCATTATGTCACAGTAAATATATAGTTTATACTGTGATTATGTGGTTTAGACAAGTAACATCTCGCGTTGGTAGACAATGACCTATCATGATATTGTGGTTACTTAGCATGTCAAGATATGTCAGAATAACTTAATTTAATAAGTATAATTAATAAATTAAGTTATTTCATAAATTCATTAAATAAATAATAAATAGAATGTGATCAATTCGTAGCAAGTCTGAGCAGTCGAGTTTCCCTAAGCGGAAAACCTCAGCCCTGGGAATAACCGTCAAGATTTGCGGTGTTGTACAATAGTAATTCACACAAGGATAACTTATTAACAGTCATCGCATTGACTGTTAAAATTAAAAAATTTGTACAATCGACTTCAATATAAATTATTAAGAATAACCCAAAAATAATTGGTCAGACCTTGATCAAATTTATATGTGACTACATGTGAAGCATCAGCTTTCAAATAAAAAAAGAATCATCGAAATCGGTTCACCCAGTAAGAAGTTACACAACACACATAAAAAAACATATAGTCGAATTGAGTACCGGCTCCTTTTTGAAGTCGGTAGAAAATATTAAGAAGGAGGTCCGTGTAGTGGCGGCGTAAAATATCAATTTCTTAACGTAAAGACCTGCCACATGATGCCGTCGCGTGCAGGCATTATTCAAAGTCTCGCACTATACAAAAAATCGCACTCAAAATGTCTCAAGAAGTATACACATTTTACTGAAAGTCACTTCAAATTTGGTAATGATATTACACTGCCCATTATTACAATTACTTTTCTCGCTGAAAGGCCAACAATAGCCATTCAGCACGATACCACGAGGAGTAGGACTGTATGATAATTAAGTTTTTTTTTAATAGGATAAAGGTGACAAACGAGCATACAGTCCACCTGATGGTAAGTGGTTGCTGCGGCCCATAGACATCTACATCTATCCTCGATTGCGAATCAAAATGCAGAAGCGTTGTCACCCGTGAGGACTAAGATGGAATGCCTCATTTCCAGGTATTCTGTGAGCAACAGCAAAAGTTGCCGCGTGGCTCTACCACTGTTGTTAGTTATTAGTTTAATATTAATTTTGCATATATTAAAAATATTATAATAATCAGCATTATACCATGATTAGTTTCTAGGCCTCAGGCCGGTAGCTGAATATAAAATTAAAGATGCACCTAAGTCATGAATCATGTGACTGATAAAACTGTAAATGCTTCTTGACTAAGATGTTAATCACCGTAGGAGATTTCTTCTATAGAACAAGGGTGACAAACGAGCACTTCCTTCCATTTGATGGTAAGTGGATGCTGTGGACCACAGAACTAAGGATGACCCCTAAGGACTAAGATGGAATGCCTCGTTTTCGAAATGATCACCACTTGTCGTATCTTTAGTGCGACTTGATAAATTTATTCTCTAGCATAGGAATTGAATAGAGCCGTGGTAGCTCAGATGCTTAGCGCTCGCTGTAAATTCCACAGCACGCGAGCAACCCGGGTTCGATCCCCGCCGGCACCAATTAAATTGTTAATTGCAATTTTAAGTGCTGATTTACCACGTGCTCGGCGGTGAAGGAAAACATCGTGAGGAAACCTGCATGTGTAAGAAATAAGAAAAAAAATTCGATGACATGTGAAGTTCGCCAACACGCATTGGGGCAGCGTGGCGGACATTCTTGCCCTAAACCCCTCTCAGAAATGAGGGGAGGTCTGTGCCCAGCAGTGGGACCTATATAGGCTGTAACTTTTAACTTTATAGGAATAGACACCATGGCATTAGCAGCTATTCATGGGAATGCTTTATCGAATTCACATTATGTTTTAAAAATATAATATTAGATTTGACTACTAAAATATAATTTAATTTTTTTTTAATTTTGTATATGACTGAAGTGACCGATCTCTAAATAAGCGTGTAATGGAACATAATGGCAAAAACGTCACCAAAAACTAAACTAAGATCAATATAACAAAACTTCTCAAACTGTTCACTGACAGGAAATTGGCACCTCGAATGCTAAATTAACCTTAGGACTCACAATAACAATCCACTTTGACATAGCAATGTAAAGCCTTCTGACGGGCTTTGTATCGTTCAGAGCTGCCGTGGCAAATTCAACTTTATTTAAGTGCTATAGATTTCATTTTCCTATATTAGAATTGTCTGTGGTTATTGTTTGTCAATAACTCATACCAATGCCAAACGAAACATTTGTTTAAATAAAACCCTGCAAATATTTTAAGAGAGTCATCGTCCATAATATATTTTGCTTAAAATTAAGCCATTTACATATTGTATTAAACTACTTTCATGGCTGATTTTCGGCGTCAGTGAAATATTTTGAATAATCGGTACTCTTAAGTCTTAAAAATCAAACGCGCGAGAGGATTTTAGAGTAATACTTATCCCTATGTGGTCACAGATTTATAAATTAAACATGTGTGTGTGTAAACTTAGAAGCACTCTCTCAGGCTAATTTGCACTTGCCAGATATAATGCTCAATAAAATCATAGTTAGAGCCATGCTACAGCTATATTATTAGTATAGTTGTGGCACGAATGGGTCGGCTCGACCGGGGAAGTACCACGCTCTCACAGAATACCAGCGTAAAATAGCAGCTTGACACTGCTGTGTTTCGTATGGTGAGTGTAGAGAACCGGAGACCCTTTTTACTGGAAAAGAGGCATTCCATCTTAGTCCTCACAGTTGACGACGCACCTGCATTTTGATTCTTTATTGAGGATAGTTGTAGATGTCTATGGATCACAGTAACCACTTACCATAAGGTGGACTGTGTGCTCGTTTGTCCCCTTATCCTATAAAAGGAAGATAGGGTAGGACGCATGTGCTATGTAGAAATGGGTTTCTATGTCTACTGTCACAATGCAAAAACAATTTTTATTTTTGCGCACAAATGTTGACTATAAAACCTAGATATACATGTACAATGGCCGTGTATTGGAGATTTAAGAATATCTACTAACTCATGTCGTCCCGTGGGTGTCGTGAGAGGCGACGGAGGGAAACGAACCAGATGAGCAGCAGCATCTTCCTTTTAACAACTAAAAATAAAAAAATTGCAGTGCCAACACTTCTGCCAAGCATCGCAACTATAGCAAGTATGGCAATCTATGGGGGAGGCCAATGTTCATCAGTGGATTTTTAATAGTCTGTAACGGATCGGAATATATAAATGTACAGGAGTTCAAACCCGGGACTCGAAGCGTAGTAGTAAAAAGGTAAAATCCGACTTCATAAATTAAAGAATAAAATAATTTCTACATAGCTCCAATAGTTTCTGCAGGCGAGGCCTTAACTTTTCGATACACTATGCCTTAGCACCGGCTTTAGAAGCCATTATGTGGAAATGATTTTATCCTTTTTGAATTGTTTACCCTTATCAGAACAGAACAGCAAATTAATGAAGTGTCATCAGCAAATAATACTATATTATGGTTATCACCTACTATGTAAGATAAGTCGTTAATACAAGAAACAGAAAGAGGCCTAGAATTGAGCCTTCAGGCACGCCCATTTGATTATTATAAATAGCTAGCTTTTTGATACTAGCTAAGAAGCTAGTATCAAAAAGCTAGTTTATAGTAAAGAAATCGTCTAAATATACTCGTATAGTTACATTATAAACCTCAACCTCATTTCACTACCCTTAGTGGTGGAATATTTTTTTTAAATTTATTTGGAAGCAATCTTAAGGTATAGTCTATTCAAAACAAAAAATAAGGATATTTTAAATTGGCTATCCGTTTCTAAGAAATCGGTGAACACATTTATAAAAACATACGCATGGTAAACATCCTTCTTCTATTTTTTGGAGGATAATGATATTTTTTTTTATTGGAAAGTTAAGTGTGACAAAGGAGCACACAGTCCACCTGATGGTAAGTGGTTGCTGTGGCGCATAGACATTTACATCTATCCTCGATTACAAATCAAAATGCAGATGCGTTGTCACCCGTAAGGACCAGGATAGAATGCCTCGTTTCCAGTAAAAAGAATATCCGTTTCGCTACACTCTACACGGAACACAGCATCTTTAAGCTGCTGTTTTACGCTGGTATTCTGTGAGCTAAATCTCTAGTTAGTCTATCCTTTTTATAGTATTAAACGATTGCTTATAAGTTTTTTAATTATCCATAAGTATTGTTTATTGTCGGTGGTGCTGGATTAAGTACGTGTTTATGTTTGCAGTAGTAAATAATGTATTTACAGAAGATATGAATAGGACAAGGATAAGTACTCTCTTTTCGCTATCTTATCTTAAAAGCACTTAACATTTCTTTGCTATAGAAGAGAGAGCAGGTGTTGTATTTATTATTAGACGATTTAAAAGTAAGTACGAGGTTCTATATTCGATGTATGTTCCTTTATGTATGTATATTATGCGATATCTTCGTAATTTTAAACCGATTTTGATGATTATTTTTTAATAAATAAGTTATGTTTTAAGGTGGAATAAAGAGATGAAGTTTTTAGAGTAAACAATTAGATAACATTCTAGCAGTTACCTTGAGCTTGTGATATTCATAAGGTTTAAAATGAAACATTTCATAAAAAAATATAGCCAATCTGCAGCTTATGCATATTATGGATGTAGCACGAATGGGTCGGCTTGACCGAGGAAGGACCACGCTCTCACAGAATACTAGGGTAAAATAGCAGCTTAACGCTGCTGTGTTTCGTATGGTGAGTGTAGAGAACCGGAGACCCTTTTTACTGGAAACGAGGCATCTTAGTCCTCACGGTGACAACGCATCTACATTTTGACTCGTAACCTGAAGACAGATGTAGATGTCTATGTCTGGGCCACAGCAACCACTTACCATCAGGTGGACTATGTGCTCGTTTGTAATTTTTCCTATAAAAAAGTAAAAGCTGCATTCAAAGAACTAAAAAGAATAGAATCATTTCCACAATAGCTTCTAAAATCGGGGCATTAATTATTCCTTACACAAATCGGAATTTGAAAGCCGTTGGTTGTGCGACTAATCTCTCTATTGACGCCTCGGGTAGCCGACCCATCGGACTATGAGGTTGAGGGAATTGAGAGCGCACCTGTGCTTGCGCGCACACTCATACACTATAATCCTTTCCTGTGTAGATGGCTGATCTCCTTTGAAACTTGCCGCCGTGACCGAAATTCGATCTTGAGGAGATTAATTATTAAATATAGATGCACATACTATCACAAAACTGAAGTGACAAACGAGCTTACTGTCCACCTAATGAGAAATGGCTCACCTGCAACCGACTTCAAATAAAGGAAGCTACAGATGCGTTGTCACTTCTTAGGACTAAGATGGAATTCTTCACAGCCTGAAGTTATACTGGCTCTGTACCTTCGGTGCGCAGCTGTGTACGCAAAACTGTTTGTTGCCAGATATATGCTATTTGTTGCCAGTATACTAAACAAGCTGTATATCAGTTTCAACTGTCGGTATGTATGTATCATCTATGATTCTATCTGCACATAGTTTATAGATGTATATTAAACACAGATATTACATAGAAAATATAAAGAAAACGATTTTATCTTTGACGTACAGTCCACATGCCATTGAAAAGGAAAAGAAATCACACAAAATTGACAGTTCATTCAGATTATCTGTCAGTAATTATATTGTTGACAACATTTTAAAATTCTTTGGCGACAATCTCTACTCTGTGCGACTGTTTAGACCTCTTGATAAAGAGTAATTGTGTTCTGTGGTTTAGACATAAAGAGTAATTGTGTTCTGTGGTTTAGACTATTTATATGTTTGACAAATGACATTGGCAATGTGAACTTATGCAATGCATGTTATATATTTATTTAATGTAGTATTTTATTGGTAACACATATTATGTATAAATTTTAGCTTTTTGCACTTCTTCTTCATGTAAACTAGTCATAGTTCGTGTATAGTAGTAGCAGTAGTGTGTATAGTAGCTTCGTGGCGTAGTGGCTTAGCAATGAGTTGCAACGTTGAGGGCCGCGGGTTCGAATAAGTTTGTTTTTGTGCAATTTATGTATGTAAACTGCCCCCACGATACAGGAGAAAATCCTAGTGTGGAGGTAACGTTTTTTTTAAACATTAACTATGCACATTCTCACACTCCTAAAAGTTTTCTCTTTACTTAATGATATATAGATAACTTACAATAAAAATATCCTATGCATTCCTAAAAGACCGGCTTTGCCTTTTCGTCACACATCATTAGATAATCCATTTCTTAGTCTGTTGCAAACTCTACCTTTAAAAACACGGTAAGCTTTCGGGCATTAAGTTTTTTTTTTATTATTATGTAACGTTCACTTTCAACGAAAAAACGAAGACATCATTCACTTTCAATGTATCTATTGGTTTAGTCAATCAACTATCAGATTATCGGTGCTGATTACTTCTGTAGAGTTTCGGTAATAATAGTTATGTAATTTCCGCGACCATCCGCTTCCACTCTCAATCTCGTTTGTGTAGTTTTTGTTCACTCGATTTGTTACACAATTGATTTTTTTTCATCGAGCGAATTGGATTATGCTACTGACTGTTACGTTTGGTATATAAACAACCACATAGCTTGTTGTTTAGAGTCACTGACTAACTGAATGGCCCATACTGTGTTTGATGCCTATTTCCTCCCCTCGAAGCGTCGGACCAGATGACATATTTAAGGATTGTAGGACTATACTAGTGAAATCATTGTCACGCATTTTCTATGTTTATATTGAAAGCGTTACTTTTCCTGATCAATGGAAACGCACCAGAGTTGTGAAGTTTGAAGTGCCTATATCGAAAGGTAGTGGAGGATAGTGTGCGGGTAGATAGTGCACGGCCTATTTTTTGCGGAGAAATATATCATTTTATAGCGATAATAAATTAATTTACATGTAATTTTTTTATTGGCCTTTATTAAGACTTATTATATAATAAGACAAAAATGTGTTGTTTGCCAGATGATTTTGTGACCAGGAACAAAAAAAGAATACAGTTAGAAAAATAATGAACGAGTAAAGAATGATAAAGTAAATTTATGTTGCAGAAGCGAATGGAAAAGCCGTTAATGAACTATAAACAGAAGTTTGTCGACTAAACTTATTATTGATGATGCGTTAAATTAAGAGTGTCGCATATATATATATGGGTGCAAAAGAAGCGAGAAAGGTGTGTCATGATCGTTCCCATAGAGTATTATAATATATATATACACAAATCGTGAAAAATGGACGTTCGTAGTTTCCGCCTACATATCTCTGTAACAAAAGCCTATTAAGTCTAGACTTGAAGTCGTTCAGATTGTAATTGGACGGAAATTGCACGGTTTTATTCTATTCATTCTATTTTTTTTATAGGATAAGGGTGACAAGTGAGCACAGAGTCCACCTGATGGTAAGTGACTGCTGTGGCGCATAGACGTCTACATCTATCCTCGTTTGCGAATAAAATACAGATGCGTCGTCAGCCGTGAGGATTAAGATGAAATGCGTCTTTTCCAGTAAAAAGGGTATCCGATTGTCTACACTTACCAAACGAAACACAGTAGCGTTAAGCTCTTATTTTACGCTGGTATTCTGTGAGAGCGTGGTCCTTCCCAGGTCCCATTCGTGGTATAACTATACTATTAATACTACAACTATACGCGTTTACAACAATGTCCCAGAAAATATGCAGAGCTTTTCTATCAAAAGGTTGAAATTACTTATTAAGCAAAAATTGTCTAGTAAGGTTTATTATACTACTAAAGAGTACATGACTGATGATAAACCCTGGGAATGATGTGATCGCTATCATGCGGTTTCTAAATGTTGTCACACAGTTGTATAAAATATTATATTGTAAATAGTGCTTTTTCAAAAAGAGTTGGTTTCTTGATGGTTCTTCCCATTACAGAGGTTTTTTTGCAAACCAGTGGTAAAAGTAAAAAATGACTTTCAATAAGTATTATGTATTGTAATCTGTATTGAATAAAAATGATTGCATTCTATTCTATTCTATTCTATTCTAATAAACCTTTTTTTTATAGTATAAGGGTGACAAACGAGCACACTGGTCCACCTGATGGTAAGTGGTTGCTGTGGCCAATAGACATCTACATGTATCTACGATTAAGAATCAAAATGCAGATGCGTATGCGTGACCCGTAAGGAGTAAGATGGAATGCCTCGTTTCCAGTAAAAGGACCGCCGGTTCTCTACACTCACCATTTTTTTTTACATGGGGAAATGCCTACGCATACCCGCCTCGCGGGGGCAAGGACGGGTTATGTCGGACTCGCACCGACTAAAACCCCATGGTGTTCCACCCTAGTCGCATATTGGCAGGGCCACGGGAACGCTTTCGCACACTTCCGCGGCCCCACCTGCGCTGGCCGCCCCATGGCGGCCCCTCCTCGGGAGAGGAACACTCCTCCCCCATCTCCTTCTCCGGTAAGGCGCGCCCTCCTGCTCGGCCTCCAATTTCACATGCGCAACGGACGCCCCCGTGTCCGATGCGCGAAGGCCATGGGGCCAGGAAAAACTAGCACTCAGGAGCACCATCCTTCCTGACCCCAGCGGCGGATCTGGTGTATGGCTTCGCCGCCAACCAAGATTTGGCTACGGAGGGTAGGGAGAGTGGCGCCTCGCAGTACCGATACTCCACTCCCCCCGCAGAACCACCACCACCGCATCAATTAACGGTGCGGCCCAGTCAGAGTCGCGGAGGATAGGGCGAGTGGCGCATCGCCATACCAACACTCCTCTTCCTCCGCGACTCCAGCCCGGCTGCAGAGGTAGGGGTGGGGAGGACACCCCTCTCGCAGCAGCCCACCGACACACATCCGAAGTGGACTCGTCAAGCCCACTCGAAGTGGCCACCTCGGGCCGGCCCTACACCACGGGCCAGCCAAGGGGTTCCTCTTTGTTCACCGTGGGTGACCAAGCCACGGCTACTAAGCCCCCCCGCCACGACAAGGCGGGAACCCGTTCGTGGGGGTCTCTACACTCACCATACGAAACACGGCAGTGTTAAGCTGCTATTTTCCCCGGTCGAGCCGACCCATTCGTGCTACAACCATAACATACCTGTAGCATGGCTCTACCACGTATAAACGATTCTATTCTTATTCTCTTCTTTTAATATCAGTTGATACTTATTCTACGCTGTTACTTACCCTAGCTAATCCTGTAACGGGAAACGTTTCGAACTCCAAGACATTCTCCTCTCCCAGACCTCGCTCCATCTGACCAGCGAAGGTCCTGGCTGCCATCACCGTAGCTAAAGACATCCCGTCGCCTATAAACAAGATGCCGTTTTTGGCTTTGTCCGTATTTATCGTCTCCTTGAGCTTGGACTTCAGGGTTGTGGCTGCCGATTTCCTCCAGTATGAGCCGTGTTTCTCCTCAGGGGGAATATATGCCGGACTCATTACTGTGTCTAATACCTTCTTTGGTTTCGGTGTGGAGACATCTTCTGTAACAAAAAGAAAAATAGTTTAACGTTCTGCGTACACTCTGGACGAGTGATAATGTTAATTTTTGTTAATCTACATCATCACTTACTAACACGTGGGATAGCAGATAAACGCTGAACTAAAATTAAAAAAAAAATATTAAATTATCTTGAGTTTATAATTTAACATGGAAGATCTTTTTGCAATACACGATTTCATGATAGTCAGTGTTGAAATGTTAGATTTAATAGCTTTAACTTTTTTAATCTTATTTGTTATAAAGTTTAGGCCAAGGACATCACTAGTTTGTCTATCCAAAACCTTATAGAAGTAATTATTCATCGATATTGAGTTCCAAGTATTGGAACATTCCTTGAAAGATAGAATATAATAAATACAATAGGAACTGAAAAGATTTCATATAATTTTTTCTACACCAACTTTTATTTTCCCTAGGTAGAAAGTGCTATGTTGTAATCTAAGACATGATCTATCTGTATGTCTAACTACACTATACAAAACATTATAACATTTTAACAAACTTTCCGTCATTTAATAAGTATTGATTACCTAACACAGTGTATAGTAACCATATCTCATAGTTTCCAATTTTTGAGAGAATAATACGGCTGCAAAAGTATATTTCGGAACAGAAAAGGGGGACAAAACGGTAGCGTGTGTATATTTACATGAAGAATATGTTCATACGAATAGACCTACACTCATTGAACTATTATGTACTAAGTACGTTAGTACATAATATCTCAATGCCTACACTTCTGTAATTTTACATAGCTGTCTAATAAGAACGCTTTGACTACCTCCATAATACATAAAAGAACCAAATTTTAAATATAACTAAAAGTTGAAAAATTAAAAAAAAGGTATTAGGTGCAAAAAATTAAAAATTAAACCACTGACGCATTGTGTTGTGTATTAATATATTACTCTAGATAACGATAAACTGTTATTTAAAACTAATTTTTCAATGAACTGCAAAAGGTGAGTGGAAGATTATTAGCCCTTAATGCAGTATCACGAATTTTTGAAATTTGTAACGATAAACACCACGGGATGATATGGAATAGTGGAATCTATTAAAACGCCACTACACGTATAATAAAAACCCAAAGATATAAAGGTAGACTTAATTCCGATGAAACTGTAAGAGCCGCAAAATATTTGACAGATTTCATAGTGGAGAAGTTAATTTGTTCGGAAAATGTAAAAGTTATTGTTTCTTTTTGTACTTTTAGCTACATCCTATATTAATAACATTAAAAATAAATAAATCAAACCACATATATTCATAAAATTAGAAAAATTCAAAAAAGTTAAAAATCTGAATAAAATTAAAGAGCAAACCACTGACGCATTGTTTTGTGTGTTAATATAATACTCTTGAAACAGGTAAACTTTTATTAAAAAACAACTTCTCAGTTAAATTACATTGTAAAACAAAAAACTTTACCTCAGTGTCAACTAGCGACATCTGGTGAGTAGAAAATTATTAGCCCTCATTAACATCACAGAAACTAGAACTATAAAAGTAGAAAAGTTACATTACTCTAAAAACCCTAAGCGTAAACGTACATAAGTTTGAAAGAAAAATGGCTGCGGAGTTCCACATTACAAACGTTCGAGAAGGAAATGACAGTAAAGTAAACCATGGATATAAATAAAATACAAAAAAAATACAAATTTAAAGAATAAGCTCTGACTGTATTCAGAATACGCATGAGTGAACAGATCGCAATTATTAAATTCGGTTGGTTTGCTATTCCTTCATATGTCTTTATCAGATTCAACTTAATCAGGTATCTAATTAAATAATTCGTTGCTTTCATTATTTTTTATCTCGAGAGTTGCGAGTGAGAAAAGATAAGCACAAACGTAACATACGCACACACACGCACACACGCGCACACACACGCACACACGCACACACACACACACACACACACACACACACACACACACACACACACACACATATATATATATATACACACACACACACATTTATAGCATGTGATAATAGATACCTATTCTGAACTAACCTGAAACGTGGAGAGTGCCAAAATTTAAAATAGAAAAATCAGCCTCATTATAATAACTTCCTACTGGGAAGTTGAAAATCCTAATATTTTATTTCTTTATTTTTTTAAAAGAAAATATAACCTTCTTTCTCCTTACTGGTCACACAAACATCTCTACTTAATATGCATGTTATTATTCTTAGCTCGTGCATGTCTTGTATGACGTCCATGCCTGATTTCTGCCTATTGTTAATTTTACTTTATTGCTTTAGTTAAACAGTAAACATTCGTTAACAAAATAATTATCAAAACAATAATACCACCTGAATATTTTGCATATGTATTTTAATATGTATCGTGTTATTTAAATTTTTTAATATATTATTTTATTTATTTAAATGATTTTGTATGTAAGTTTACTAACTATATTCTTTTTTTTATAGGATAAAGGTGACAAATGAGCACACAGTCCACCTGATGGTAAGTGGTTGCTGCGGCCCATAGACATCTACATCTATCCTCTATTACAAATCAAAATGTAGATGCGTTGTCACCCGTGAGGACTAAGATAGAATGCCTCATTTCCAGTAAAAAGGGCCTCCGGCCACCTGCCCTCACCAAGCGAAACGCAGAGGTAAACCTCTACTTCACGCTGGTTTTCTGTGAGGTCGTGGTACCACCCCGGTCCGTCTATCAATTATCCGATTCCGATTAAACTTAAGTGAGTTGTAGTGTGCCCGCGAAGGTTTCAGAGAATTAAAAATGAATATTTTTATTGTTTGTTTGTTACTTTTTTTTTCATTCATATGATTACGATGAAACCTTGGTTATTAATTGTGTGTGCGACCGCGAACAATTCCGACAAAGAAAGGCATTGCAGTACGTGCCGAGTGCAGCTAGCAATAAGTAGTAATTAAGATTAACTGTCGTTCTTGAAGTAAATGATGCACTCAAGTTTACACGTGGTTCCCACGGTGCAGTTATACAGAGTTATTTTGCAATAACCGGCCAAATTTGCAGAGAAAGTTCAGAATAAATAATATACGCAATCTCAAACATTCTGTTGTTCGACTCTCGTTTTTATCTTTTAAATTCAAAATGCTTGGCAATGCATTATTTGAACTGATTGCCATTCATAAATATCTAACGCCTACTATTTTACTACGCACGTACACATTCGTGTGGGTCGATCGGTCGGCAAAAACGTTGTGAATTGAATCGAACACAGAAGAGCGCGCGTATGCGTAGTTGTTGTCCATAAATCACATTCAATTTGGGATAATTTCAAATATAGTAGAAGCCTTATTTACTCCTATTTTCAAAAACTGCAATAAAGGTATATCATATTTGAACTTAAGTTAAGAAATTGGCTACTCTTTGAAAAATAACTTTGTATTATGGTTTTAGGACGAATGGGGCGACACCAGCTTGATAGGACCACGCTCTCACAGAATACCAGCGTGAAATATCAGGTTAATGCTACTGGGTTTCATATTGTGATTGGAGAGAATCGGAGACCCTTGGAAATGGGACATTCAATCTTAGTTACACCGCATCTGTATTTTGATTGTTAATCGAAGAGAGGTGTAGGAGGAGCAGCTACTTACCATCAGGGGGTTTATGTGCTCGTTTGTCACCCTTATATTAAAAAAAAGTTACATTGTCGCCAAAATTCTAGATTAGAAATGATAAAATCAAAAGGTTGATTGTGATAAAGGAAAATCATTGACTGCGGGCAGTTTGGATTTGACGTGTCATGAATAATAATCGATGATGAAAATGCACGTTGGGAAGAATATTCACTATCGAGTCAAGGACCTTATATTCGACGACAAATACTTATAAAGTTTTTGTTACAGAATAAGAGTGACAGACGAGCACACAGTGCACCTGATGGTGAGTGGATGCTATGGTCCATAGACGTCTACATCTATCCTCAATAAAGAATCTAAATGCAGATGCGTTGTCATCCCTGACGACTAAGATGGAATGCCTCTTATCCGGTAAAAAGAGTCTCCGGTTTTCTACCACTCACCATACGAATCACAGCAGCATTAAGCTAAAGTACAATATCATCATTATCATCATTACAGCCCGTCACAAGTCCACTGCTGAACATAGATCTCCCCCATGGAATGCCACAAAGCACTATATAGTAACGTCATAATATACGTCACACAAATGGTCATAAGCCTCCTCTCATCACTCAAAAACGTAGCAAATCAGCACTTAAAATTGCAATTAACAGTTTTATTGGTTTTGAGGTCAATGAGTGACTGGCCAATGAAGATCAAATACGGGTTGCTCTCATGTTGCGGCGTTAACCACTGTGCTATTACGTCGCTGTGTTAATTATTATGCGTAATAGATTATTATTGTATTCAAAATTACACTTAAAGTTTTTTTTTTTTTATAGAATAGGGGGCAAACGAGCATGCGGCTCACCTGATGGTAAGTGACTACCGCCGCCCATGAACAACCGCAACACCAGGGGAATTGCAGATGCGTTGCCGACCTTTTAGAATGGTGTAAGCTCTTTTCTTGAAGGTTCCTAAGTCGTATCGGTCCGGAAAATTCGCTGGTGGTAATTGATTCCACAAGGAAGTCGTGCGAGGGAGAAAACTTCTTCTAAATCGCACAGTCGTGGACCGCCAATCATCCAGATGGTATGGATGGTAACGCGAGTTTTGTCGCGATGTGCGATGGTGAAATTGAGCGGCTGGAATTAGTCCGAACAATTCCTCAGAGCTCTCCCCATGATAAATGCGATAAAATACGCAAAGAGATGCAACATCTCTACGCAGTGCCAGTGTATCGAGCCGATCAGAAATAACTCGGTCATCGACGATTCGAACCGCTCTGCGCTGGATGCGGTCAAGTGGAAGGAGCTGGCACTGGGGTGCCCCGGCCCAGAGATGAGAAGAGTATTCCATGTGGGGCCGAACTTGCGCTTTGTAAAGTTGCAAGCGATGTGCCGGCATGAAATACTGTCTCGCTCTGCTGAGCACGCCAAGCTTTTTAGAGGCCAATTTGGCCATCCCTTCCAAGTGACCACGAAACTGCACACTATTCGATATGTCGACGCCAAGGATTCCGATACTGGCTAAGGCAGTAAGGGGAGTGCCTTGAAACTGAGGAGATACGACAAAGGGGTTCTTTTTAGCGGTAAACGCGCAAACTTGTGTCTTCTGGGGATTGAACTGGACTAGATTTAGTCGCCCCCAATCCGAGACTTTGTTAAGCAAAGACTCGACTTCAGACACAAGTTTGTCCCGGTACTCGGCGACGTTTTCCCGAGAAATATTGGCACGGCCGGTATATAAGGCATCACCAGTGCTGTCGTCTGCATAGCAATGAATGCTGCCAGTTAGCAACATATCATTGATATGCAGGAGAAACAGCGTTGGTGATAGCACGCAGCCTTGTGGAACACCAGCGTTGATAGGCTTGAAATCAGAGCATTCACCGTCTACTACGACCTTGATGCTCCGATCAGCAAGGAAACTGGTGATCCATTTGCACAATTTCTCGGGAAGCCCATAGGAAGGAAGCTTCGAAAGAAGCGCTTTGTGCCAGACCCGATCAAAGGCCTTCGCTACGTCCAAACTAACGGCTAATGCCTCCCCCTTGGACTCTACTGCCTCCGCCCATCTATGAGTTAAGTAGACTAGAAGATCACCAGCTGATCGACCCCGACGAAAACCGTACTGGCGGTCACTAATCTGCTGGTGATCCTCAAGGTACCTCATGAGCTGGCAGTTTATAATGGCTTCCATTATTTTGGAGAACAAGGAGGTGATGGCGATAGGCCTGTAGTTGGACGGGTCTGAGCGGTCGCCTTTTTTAGGGATCGGGTGCACCAAAGCTGTCTTCCATGAGTTCGGGACTACGCCTTGGGAGTAGGAGTACCGGAAAAGACGCGTTAAAACCGGTGCCAACTCCGGAGCACACGTCTTCAGCACAATGGGAGGGACTCCATCGGGCCCACTCGACTTGTTGACGTCCAGGGAGAAGAGTGTTTTGCGGACCGAGCGCTGTGTAAATCGCACATCCGGCATGGAGCACTCACATCGCGGGATGGTCGGCGGTGTGTTCCCCCCGTCATCTAAAGTCGAGTTGGACGCAAAAAGAGAGCTCAACAGATCGGCTTTCTCCTTTGCGGCATGGGCCAGTGAGTCGTCCTCTCTGTGCAGAGATGGAAGAGATGGCTGACAGAAGTTCCCTTGGACAGCCTTGGCGAGAGACCAGAATGCACGGGTTCCCGAAGGAAGGCGAACTAGCTTCTCGCCAATTCTGCCGATGTGCTCAGACCTTGCCTTGGCAATGACGCTTTTGAAGGACCTGGAGGCGGAATTATACTTCTTTTTTAATGCGCTGGTGTTTACATCCCGAGACGTTGATGCGTCAGCCCAGGCCTGGTAGCACTCCTGCTTATAGCGTGATGCTATTTTACAGGAGCGACCAAACCATGGCTGGGATCTGCCTCCGATGGGCACCACAGAAGATGGAATAAAAAGTTCCATACCCTGAAGTACCACATCAGCAACAGAATCGGCAACAACGCTGGGATCTTCCGGCGAGAAGCAAACCCGCCCCCAAGGATAGGATGCAAAAAAACACCGCATCCCGTCCCAATCAGCTGACCTATAGTGCCAAACACGGCGGCAAGCTGTAGATCGCAACTGCGATTGGAGCGTGAGTGGCACCGTACTCCGGATCAGACAATGGTCCGAAGAGCCCAGAGGGGCATCGACGGAGACCTGGTATCCGTCCGGATGAGAGGTCAGCAGAAGGTCCAACAGGGAAGGTACATGGTCTTCCACATCTGGGATCCGCGTAGGCGAAGTAACCAGTTGTGTTAGACCCTATGCCAAAGCAAAGTCATAGACAGATCTACCCGCATGATCGGTTAAACGAGAACCAAGCCATTCAGCGTGGTGGGCGTTGAAATCACCAAAAGTACTTTACAAACCATCAATTATTAAAGTATTAAAAAAAATATAGCAAAAATATAGTTATTTAGCGAGGAAACGCAACCAAAGTTTTTGGTACGCTCGAAGCAGGACTGTATAATAATAAAAAAATTTAGTTTAATTTTTAGTTGATGATGATAGTAAAAATTACAAAATATTTTATTACTAATTATTAAGTATATTATATTTAAAACAATAATCAAATGCCAAATATTCGCAGTTACGATCTTGATAATATAAAAATAATTATATACAATGTAATTTATTTGTTAAATTGGTAAATTCGTTTTAAAACTAATTAAAAAGAAGCTGCTTTAGTTATTATAAAGAATTTTAACAATTATAATTTTAAATAGACAAAAAATATTTTGCCGCTCGCACTATTCTTTCAAGCTGCAATAATATTAAAAAGTTACAGACAGTCGAGATATTTATCATATACCTACTAGTTTTATTTATGATTATCTGTTATTTTAATCGCGGGAAAAACTGGTGGCTTTGTTTATTTAAACTTATATTATCAAATTATCGTCATCTACTGATCGACGGAATCTTTTAAAAGTGTCTGCTGCCAGTTAATTACAACGTTTCTGCTATTACATCGGGGTATTTTTGCATCTGTATTTTTGCATTAATGTTGCTGAGATTCGAACCACAAGATAGTAGTTAACCACTATTGCCTCGTTTCTATATTAAAAAACGCATCGTTTTCTTTTACGAGCAGTTTTGCAGTAAATGTAGTAGATATATGAAAACCCCTTTTTAATACGCCTTATATTAGTTTCACGTGTGTTTGTATGTTTCTTTGTAACCGACTGTCAGATTAAATTGAAACTTGCATACTTATCAAGGACCGATAACAATACAGTAATTTGATATGCTCGTCCCATTATCCTGAACAAGACCGCCAGGATTACTAAAAAGTTAAAAATAATTCTAGTTTAAAATAAAACACGCTTTAATAGTAAACGGAACTAAAATGGTAAAAGTATATTTTAGAAATAAGAATAGCATAATTAACGAGGACAAATATTATTTTCAAAAAGCATGGCTGCTTTTATTTCATAGGAAAGTACAGAATGGTGCAACTTTTTTGTGCAAATTGCAAATGGTGAAGAAAAAATAATTTAAAAAATTTCTTTCTTCTTTTTTTATTATTTTTTGTTCATCAAACGTAACCTCCACAATAGGATTTTTTCCTGTATCTTGGGGGCAGTTAACAAACATAAATTGCACAAGGACAAACATACAGACCCGGAACAAGTATTTAAAAAAATCTCAAACATTCTGTCCTTTTTATCTTGCGTGGTAATGCATTATTTCAACTGATTTTACTGCGCACTCATACATTTGTAAGGGTCGATCGGCAGACAAAAACCTGTGCAAAAACGTTGGTGCCCATAGATCACATTCAATTTTTGATATTTTCAAATAAATGTAGAAGCCTTATTAACTCGTGTTTTCAAAAATGTTAACGGTATATAATTTTTTTTAATTTATTTATGTACACACACAAACAAGATGCAGAAAGTCTTATAGTGAGTCTGTACAAAGGTTCTACTTATTCCATAATTTGCTAAATACCTTCCAGTAGACCCACAAAGGAAAATATATTAAAAAGAGTATTTTAGTGCGTACAATAATAATAATACTGTAAATATTTGTATTGGTAGAGCCATGCTGCAGCTATATTTATAGTATAGTTGTAGCACGAATGGGTCGGCTCGACCGGGGAAGGACCACGCTCTCACAGAATACCAGCCTAAAATAGCAGCTTAATGCTGCTGTGTTTCGTATGGTGAGTGTAGAGAACCGGAGACCCTTTTTACTGGAAAAGAGGCATTCCATCTTAGTCCTCACGGGTGACAACGCATCTGCATTTTAATTCACAAACGAAGATAGATGTAGATGTCTATGGGCCACAGCAACCACTTACCATCAGGTGGACTGTGTGCTCGTTTGTCACCCTAATTCTATAAAAAATAATAATATACAAATGTTACATTAATTATATGAAATGATAATATAAATGAAAATAAAATAATACCATAAATAAAAATAATACAATAGCTAGATATAATGTATATAAACTAATACTAATATATTAAAATAATATATATGAATCAGTATTAACGG